>JAKWBJ010000496.1:1210000-1390000 GCA_023159175.1 Wohlfahrtia magnifica | reverse complement strand
AAACGTTTCCATAAACTGTTTCCATAAAGTGGCTTAGTTTTCCGTCCATTTTTTGACAAATGTGACCATAGCTTAAATGCGGAAAATTTGTACATATGGAAAACAAATACATGAATAGATAATTTTCTCTTAATCTGCTAAGAAAACTTGAATTTTCTGTAAACCTAATGCATAAAAACAAATCGATAAGCATTAACAGTTCAAAATGGTCCCCTACCTAAGACTTGCAACTTTTTATTTTGCCATCTTCCTTTACAGCATAGAACCCTGAAAATTTCGAGGAAGTAATAAAATGAAAAAATACCACCTGAGCTAACGCTTTTAGTTGATATGTTGAAACATTCCGTATTTAAAGCAAAGGGAAAATTGACAAAACCTAACAGCGGGGTTATATTATTAAAAATAGTATCAAAATTTATGTAATAATTTATATAATAAATTTTAATATTTTTCTAGTTCTCTATCTTTTTTCCAAATATACATCGTAAATCTAAAATTTCTTTTATTATTTTTGAAGAAATAATATTTACAGTATAAAAACTCAATAATTTTTTCAATAAATTTTTCATTTCAGTTTGCCCTATAAAATTCTTGTTCTTTAAAAAATTTTGTAATTTACCATTCTTTCCTAGTTATGTTAGAACTCAACTTCAATAACTTAATGTCCTTGAAAAAGTCTCATTAATCATTCAGCATAATAGAGATAATAAACAATTTTTATCAAAATTAATTTGTATTTTAATATATTTTTTTTGTTTAATCATGTAAAACAAATTAATATATTTCACATGTTGTATGTGTGTCTGTTTCCGACCCATTAGGTCATGTTTCGACGTTTAATAATAAAAATCAACTAAAACAAATGACCGCAAGCATTTAATCAAGTTCAAATGCTAACGACTTTATTACATATTTTTTCTTTAACTTTTTTAATTATTCGAAGCACTCTTAATTAGAGAAAACATTTTAATGAAAGTCCAAATAATGAATCAAACACAAGCAATTTTTTTTCTATTAAATATATAGAAAAACAAAATTGAAAACCGCAAACACGTTCGTTCACACACTTAAATTATTTTATTTTATTTTTTTTTTTGAGATTCTTAATGTAAAATTAAAATTTAATGGCACACAACACCAACTGCAAGATGTGAACACATTCCATAATTACAAATTTTTATAGTCTGATTAAAATTAAGACAGAGCGGCAATTAAAATCCATTAAATTTTATCATTAGAATTGAATAATAGTAGTAATTTGTAGGTTTTAAACATGTGCGTCGAGTACTCTACGTGGTCCTTTTTATGATCATCTATAAGTTACAATATTTTACCTTCTAAGTACTAAGTCCATGCATTTATTGGTATCAAATGCCGTACAATTAATGCATGAGAAATTTTCAGTCGTGTATTCCCTTGTTTTCAGTCAATAGTCTACGTTAATCAGACGACAACCGCCTATATATTACGGGCAATAAAATTATATGTTGCATTAACGGAGTTCAGAGTGAATATATGCCGATATAGAGGTAAGGGCTATTTACAGGATGTGATATTACTTAAAGAGCCATTTCTAATGTTAAAAATACAATTGAATATAAATAAATAATTATGAAAATAATTTAAATATCGACACTTTCCAACCATAATATGGAAAGTCTAAAAAGCGAATTTTTCATTCGATTTTATTGCTCTCAAAATTCTTAAACATATTTTTGCCAGTGTTTAAATTGCTTGCTTTAGATTAGCAATAACACTAAAATTTTAGTTTTGCCTTAGTTTTTAGCTTCAAAATATGTAAATAACTGTGTAGCTGAATGCTTACTGAAAACTTAAAAAAAATAACAAGCAAAAGTAAAAAGCAAAAAATAAAATTGTAAATAACTTGCTTAGTATTACTATGTGTATGCTCTCTGCTTAAGCAGTCAGCAAAGCAACTATTTTATGAAGAATTGCATGATGGTTTGTCGTTTCATGGAGGATAATGGTTGAATTGTTTTTCACTTATTTAAATTCTGTCTCCTTGAATTGTAATCTATTTTTCATGTAATTGGTGACAGAGTCGCAAAATACGCCCACACTATAATAAATAGTTAAGTAAATATAAATAATAACTTATTGACTACAGCAAAATCAATTTTTGACAAAATAATTGCTTTGCTGACTAAGCAATTTATTTCCTATTTTACTTTTTTTATTTATTTTTTACTTTCGCTTATTATTTTTAAGAGTTTTCAGTAAGCATTCAGCAGCACTGTTGTTTAATTTGAAGTTAAAAAATGAAGCAAAGCAGAAATTTTATCTCTTTGATTTTGCGTTTCACTTTTGTTGTGTAGTTTTCTTTAAGTTTAGTTAAGCAATTACAATGCAGTGAAAATAGTCAAGCATTTTTTAATGCTGATTTTTGCTAATAACTTCTGATTGTACTAAACGATCTATACGAAAGTTTACAGAATTTAAAAGAAAGTCTTCTTAAAAAAATCAAAAACTTGTGTTAGCATGGTATAGTTTCGAGCTATTGGTTACACCTCATAATAACAAGCTACAATTTTACTGCCCTAGTCACTCGGGCACCTGTGGGTAGTTCTTAATATTATTTATCAGGAAAATCGTATGAATAGTATCTTTTCCAACTTCACTTTTCCTGCGCTACCTCAAAATAAAGTCGTAAGATTTTGATATTTTGCATGGATTAAGCTTATTCTTTGGGTCACCGATGAACAATACAGGAGATTTATAAAAATATAAAAATAAAAATTTGGCCATTTTCACTCCATCATACTAAACTAGACTGCCGAAAAATATGTACAAAAACTACCTTTATTGGTAGCTTGGCCTCGCATACAATGCAGTAAAATGAATTAGAACAAAATGCATCAGCACTCAAGATCGTACAGTACTCTACTGAGTGGGCACCAGCGCACTCCTTGCTACGAGTGAATGACAAAGAAATATATTAAATAAAAAAGACTGCTTCGAATCAAAGGTGATGTTTACCATTCCAGAGTTAATACCCATGAATGTGTTTAAGTTCTAAAACATGTTTACATCAAATACAACATTTTTTATATTATATGTTGCTTTTTGTTTTAAAACGGCAGGTATTAAAATGAAAACATATTCTTCAAATATAAATTTATAAGATAACTAAATTTATAGTAGAGATGATGCAAATTTTTACTTTTTTATTTTTACTTCTTTGTTTTGACTATTGGGAAAATTTCCGTTATAATTCCATCATATTTAAAAAGTACAAAAGAGAAACCAGGTTTTTATTAAAATGTAATAAGTGTTGTACGCTATGTTTAGTTCGCTGAGTGTATATGAAAAAGACCCATTTAATACTGGGTGTTCGAAAAAATCTGTTACAAATTTGTACAAAAATGAAACACGTTTTTCTTATATTTGAAACGAGCTTTATCAAACCAAATATGTGCTGTTTTGATCGATTATATTTTGCCATTTTTGTAGCAAAACAAACAGGACTCTACGGAATTTAAATTTACACCTTTCAGAGAGTTTTTCAGAATTCGAGACAAATAATAGTCTAAAGGTGCAAGATGCAGGCTGTATTATTAATGCATGCAAATGTGTGCGGTCTGGCGTTGTCATGATGGAACATAGCACCATTTCTGTTGAACAATTCTGGCCCTTTTATTTGAATTGCTTGCTTCAATCTTGTTAATTGTTGACAGTAATCAGACTCAATCGTTTGACTAGGTTGTAGCTCATAATGAACAATTCCCTTCAAATCTTCACAATGTTGAGCTTTTTCATACCATTATGTTGCATCCATCATTTTTCACGGTTTGTTTAACGTGATGTCTTTGTGTTATTTTATCAGGTCGACGCAAACAATCGAATTTGGAAATGTATGACCAAATTCTTTTTCCCAGACTTTAACGATTTAGTTTTAATGCTATTAAGAAAATATTAAACTAACAGCAATATTTATGTTTGACAAAAAGGATTTGGTTTCCTAACAGTTGCTATGTATCCAATATTGTGGAGTACTCTTTTACTGTCCATCGGCTTTTTTTAAGGATGTGTCCGATTTAATTTGCACCTCTGGGTGTCAATAGCTTTCGTCGATCTCTAAGCTATATTTGCGGCAAAATAAAATAAATGGTATATCCACTTGTGTAGTTTTTATGCTACAATGAGTCACTTAACTAAGACCGACAAAGTTAATAAAAGTTAGAGATGAAATAGCTAGATTAGCCTGAAAATAGTGATTACGTGTTTTTGGCGAATATTTGCGACTACGGTCACATTTCGCAAGGATACATATGTATTATAAAAATGTAAAGGGTAGTTCAACCCAAACGATGTTAATTGTAAATAAAATAAAAAGTTTTCAGAGAATTATCATAATATTTTTTTTATTATGATAAAACGGTCTGTAAAAATTGTGTGTGAAACAAAATTTCGGCCAAATGCTCGTCACGACTTCGGTGGCATACCTTCATCCTTCGGTCCATATTTTCATTGACTCTGAGACATAATTGAGGTTCAATATCGTTAATGTTGCGAATTCTCTCATTCTCTTGAATTGTTCTTGGATTATTGGCGTACACTTCTTCTATTAAACATCCCCAAAGAAAGAAGTCCAACGGTGTCAAATCACATGATCCTGGCGGCCAATTGACATCGAAGAACTCTCTTATCATCTCGCGATAACGAACACCATTCACGGAAACCTCATTTTCGAAGAAGTACGACCTGGTGACGCCGCCATTTCATAAACCACACCAAATAGTCACTTTTTATGGATGCATCGGCTTTTCAACAATCACTCGTGGACTCTCATTTGCGAAAATGCGGCAATTCTGCTTGCTTTCTGAGTTGAAAGTGTGCCTCGTCTATGATTTTTTTATAAAATGATTATTTGCTTTGTAAAACCATTCGGTGTGTTGACGACGCTTAAAATGCTAAGTAGACTTCAGCTCTTGAGTCAATTGAACTTTGTAAGCATATAAATTCTAATATTTATACATAATTCGCATCAGTGATGTTCGTATGATGTTCAATGGTTGGGCACGATGAAAAGTCGATTCTGCCACACTATCGTGAACAACAGCAATGCTTACCACAAAACGAGCTGGGCGAGAATGCTGAAATTTGCACACGATTCTCCAATTGTGGATGCATTTGTTCGATTATGGTGACCAAAAAATTACTTAGTGCATGAAATTCATTTTGATTTGAACGCTCATTTTCGTAAAAGGCTTAAATAATCTTAACGGGCTCGATGGTTAAATTTGTCAAACACTGAAACAAAGAAATGTTAAAATAAAGTGGAACAAAGACTTGACGTTAAGGTGTGATTTACAATTAACAATGTGCATTATGGTTAGATCACCCTTTATAAATTCATAGACTTCATGAAATAAAAATTGTTTTCTAAGTAAATTATTAACTATTAACACTTAAATATCAACACTGTTATTGGTTTTAAACAATTTTACACACTTTTGTAATAAAGCTTTTACTTCAATATGTATGATGAATCAGTTAAATGCATAGTAAAACATTATGTAAATAAAAGTGTTATTAATAAATAGTTTTAGTTTTATTCTTCAAAAACCAAAAAGCAAAAAAACTAACAAAAAATATATACCAAATATATTTATTTACCTCAAATACGAGTATATATATATATATATATATATATATATATATATATATATATATATATATATTGTATATGTACTACATATATAAAAAATATATTAAAAAAAAATGAAATTATTACTGACTTAATAAAACCCAGAGGCCGCAAAAAAACTGAGAATAATTAAACACACTCGCGTATATTTTATAGTGCATGTTCAGTAGCAGGCAAAAGTAGATTATAAAAAAGTACTTCAGTATTTCATTAAAAATAAGGCATGCAACCACAAGTTTATTGTGTATTTTTAGGAGTAAGAATATAAGTAGCATTTACTTTAAATTTAACAACTTATTTTAGTTTTTTTGCTTTTTAATAATATCCATTTTATCAAGGTTAAGCTGGCATTTACTAACAGTTAGGATATAGTTTTGTCCACCACTGTTATAATGTGCAAAATACCTTTTCTTTAAGTATTCAGAGCACCGTCAAAATGCTAACAATAGTTCCACAACGGAACAATTTTAGCAACAATAAGTATTCAAGGATTATGTGACTTTAAGGAAACAATGAAAATAAGTTTCTAAGCATTGTGGTTTTGTTTCTTTTGCTTTTATTTTTATATACAATACAATCTTATATAATATAAGAAAATGTTCATATCTACACCAAACATACGAACTAAAAACCAAAATAAGAGTGACATTTCGTATAAAGAAAGATCTAAAAGAATTTGCATTGAATAAAAGATTATTAAAACGAGTTGTCCTTATTTCTTATAAGCGGAATTTAGATATTAGCTTTAATTTTACAACTAAATAAGTATTTGCGTATCAATAGAAAATAAAATCTTACAAATTGACAAAACTAAAACTTTATTATATTTTATTTTTTATTATGGTGGCTAAGTTAATTTGGCCTCGATAATATATATATATATAAATATATATATATATATATATATATATATATATATATATATATATATATATATATACTTATATATATATATATATATATATACTTATAATATATATATATATATATTATAAGTAATATAATATATATATATATATACATACATATATATATATATATACATACATATATATATATATATATATATATATATATATATATATATATATATATATATATATATATATGTATATAGTGAAGGAAAAAGTCTACATACACCCTACGATTTTGACGTTTTAGAGAATTAGTGGCGAAATTTGAAAAAGCTGTTATACCAATGTTTAAGGTATTTATACTTAAGACTATCTGAAGAAAAAAATAATATGGAAAAAAAAACTATAAAGTTATAATGGAAAAACATAAAAATTAGCAGGAAAATAGTCTACATACAAAGTGCAACTAACTGACTAATATCAAATATAAATTTAAAAACAAAGAAAACTAAATAATAGTTAACTTTGTTGATTTATTGAAATTCACAAGCGATTGCTGACGTGAGCAAAGTGATAATAAATGATGACATTATTTCAATTTTCATCCACAAAATATGGAAGTAAATCTCCAAAAGGAAAATAAATCATATGACAAAATTGCTAAGAAAATAAAATTCAGTCGTGCTCCTGTACAGACGATTTTTTGAAATTATACCAACAATCGAAAACCGAAGATATATCACGATTTGGCAGACCTAAGAAGCTTTTGAGACGTAATTGTAAAATAAGTCCATAAGGATCTTACAATAAACGCCCCAAAATTGGCGAAACACATCGTAAAATGCTCCAATTAAATTGTTGCCCGACGAACAATAACACAAGTTTTATTGGCAATGGATTTCATAGCAGAATAGCACGCAATAAGCCATTATTTTCAGTGAAGAATCGTGAACTTCATCTCGAGTTTGCTAAAGCACATGTAGACAAGGGTATGGATTTTTAATCGTGTTATATTTACCTACGAAAGCAATTATACCATTTTCGGAAAAGAAAAAAAAAATTGGAGAAAACCAAACATTGCACTTCATCCAAATAATATTATACCTTCAGCCAATCTTAGTGAAGACAACGTTATGGTTTTGGGCGCCACGGCGTCAAATAAAATGGCTCGTTTGGCTTTATTCGATGATAATATTGGCCTGGAACCCAATGTATTTTCTAGTAAGACTTAAGCCCAACACAGCACATATGTAATTTTTTTACAAATATATGACATTAGTAACTGTAAAACATTAAAGACTGCCCTTATTCGTGCATGGGCCGAAATAACACTCTCTATTACAAAGAATTTGGTGACGTTAATGTCCCGTTGTCTTTAAGCGGTTATTAATGCCCAAGGTGGATCAACCAAAATATTAAAAGTTAATTTTTTATTTTTTAGATATAAAATTTTAAAATAATAATACTTTTTTTGTAAGTTGTATGTAGACTTTTTTCCTATGAATTTTTAATATTTTTGTTATTGCCGTTTTTATTATGTAAATGAATAACTTTTTTATTTTATAAATCAACCTATTTCTTAATGCCTTAAATATTAATATAAACATTTTTTAAATTTCTTTACAACAAACTCTCTAAAACCCCTAAAACAAGGGTGTATGCAGACTTTTTTTCTTGACTATATATATGTTTTGTGCAAAATCTATGATTTTTTTTGTTATTTTTCAGAACTACGGCGACCATTGGTTGCGTTTCCTTAAAACAAAATTTTCGTTGGCGGCAGGTAATTGCCTTAAATTTGGTACATTTAACTTGTTTTGTATACGTTCGAAAGCAAATGCGATAAAGCGTCTATATAAATAAAATACATACCGACAATTTTGACATAACATTAGTGAAATAAATTTGAGAAGTCGGATGATAAATACATATCGTGTTATAGCCTCTTTAGTATTTAGATCCAAAAAGGCCTTGTCAGTGCTTCCATCTTAAATTTCGGGGATATGAATATTCACATATTTGAAGCTCATATCTATATATATGAAATGTTTAAATTAAATATAAATTTCAAATGACTTAAAAACCAGGTTTTTCCTCTCTGCATTTTGTATCTTCTTGCTTTCATTTGCATGTTGTACAATGAAAATGCAAATTAAAGACCTTTTAAAATTTTTTGTATTTCGCAAAAGTGAGTAATTAACTTGCGATGATGAGTGTTGAGTTTCTAAATATTTAACCAATGATGCTTTTTTTTTGGATTTGGTTAACTTTTTAATGCATTTGTCCATTGTTTCAGTCTTAATCATATTTTTCTACTAGAGTGATTTCAACTTAACAGAATAGATTCCACTATCCATTTTGCAAGGGAGTTAGAGTAGCGGGTTTCTTCAGGTTATCTTCCTAGCTATTAATTTAGAAATCGATATCTTCTGACGTCCCTAGAATCATGTTTTCCATGCATTGAGTATTAAAACATTTTCGAAATTATAACTAGTTTATTCGTATATATGTCATCGCAACCTTTCAAGACGAAGGGTTAATTAAAGTTACTATAGTGGGTGTGTGATCTGAAGATTCAACTCGTATCTTTTCTCTTTAGACGTTTTCACAATTTAAATATTAATAAAAATTAAGCTCTTGTTTGATTCACAGGGTGGTCTAACCATAATGTACGATTTTAATTGCGAGTCACACCTAAATGTTAAGTTTTTGCCCTACTTAATTTGACAATTCTTTGTTTCAGTGTTTGAAAAATTCAACCGTGGAGAGATACAAAATTGAGCAGCGCATTAAGATTGTTGAAACCTTTTAAGAAATTAGGCTTTCAAATCAAAATTCAAATCGAAGTGAGCGAAATACTTCGTAATTTTTCTGGTCAGCATAATCGACCAAATGTATCCACAACTGGGAGAATTGTGCGCAAATTTCAGCAAACTGGATCTGTAGGAAATGTGGAAACACCGGCGCATGCTCTCCCAGCTCGTTTTGCGGAAAACATTGCTGTTGTTCGCGATAGCGTGGTAAAAAACCCATCAACCTTGACTCGTCGTCGTGACCAATAATTTAACATCTTGCGAACATCACTGACGGCTAGAAATTGACGATATGGACCTAGACGTTATCTGGTTCCCACAGAGGGGTGTCACTTGCTGCACAGCTAACGATGTATGTCTCTTTTATGCGAGTACTTCAATGACCGTGTTATCTCATCTTGTGGTGATGTTAATTGGCCGCCATGATCATGTGATTTGACACCATTGGACTTCTTCTTTTGGGGATATTCAAAAGCAAAAGTAGACGTCAATAAGCCAAGAACAATTCAAGAGCTAAAGGATGAGATAATTTGGCACATCAAACCTCAATTATGTCTCGGAGTCAGAGCCATTGAGAATATAGACCCACGGATAGAGGTATGCCACCGAAGTCGTGGCGAGTTTTTGGTCGATATTTTGTCTCACACATAATAGATTTTATAGATCCATCTATCTTAATAAAAAATATTATGATAACTTTTTGAAAACCTTTTGTTGTGTTTTCTAGTAACATCGTGCGTTTTGGTTGGACCACCCTTTATTTAGTTTCTATATACGTCCGTATCCATTTTGGACACTATATTAATTAATACCCCAGAATGTATGTTTGGCATTAAAATCAACAACCACCATGATACAGAACCTTAATGTTTTAGAGCAGTTATACATAAATTTTTAGTAATTGAAAAAAATATATCGCTAAAATCACTAGGCTTTTTCGGTAATTATCAAGGCAAACTGTAGTGGTTTAATGATTTATTTTTAATGTAATTTTTGTTATAATTTTTTGCTATGCTATGCTTTTTCTAAGACACACTTTTTCGCTACTAAAAAAATATTTTTAACAATGCAAATTAAAACACAAAAAAAAATTTTCAAAATTGAATCCAGGAAAGATAAAAACCGGTAAATTAGCGACTTTTCTTATAAAATTAATTTTTTTTCTTTTAAAAACTTTATTTTCTAACATCATTTTCATGAAATTTGAACGCAGATGGTTAAAATCGGATAAAAACGATCAGTTTCTTCAATTAGTCATACACACTTAAACGATTACATCGAAATGGCTAATAAGGGTTGAAATGAAATTTGGTGGATAGTCTTTTTGTACGAAACACATAAATTATTGCATTATATTTTTAAAATTATAAAAGATAGAGTCTTCAAGCTTTGCTTATGCTATTCTATTATCAAGTTAATAAAACAACTTCACAGGAAGAGTAAACGTTGCATCTCTCATAAAAATAATATTTACTTTCGTCCATCTTATAAATACTATATATGAGCGGCAGGCGTCAAAAAGCCGTCTTATTATTTTTTTTATGAAAACTGACGATTGGCAAAAAAGGTGATGATATAATATTCATAGCGAAATATTCATAGTTCCACCTTAAAGTCGACTCTTGTTAGAGTAAGTCTTTAGCATAAAACCTTTTACAACCTATTTTTTATTCATTGTCGAAAATAAAGTATACTTTATGTTGAACTGGCTTTTTTTTTTTAATCAAATATTTGAAAGTGAGAACTCTGAACAGATGATTTTTATTTTCAATTTTCTACAATGACGAGCAGGGGTCTATTGTCTCATTTGTATATCTGATTGAAAATATTACTTTGATCAATGATTTTACTGAATTTTTAAATCGTGATTTTAAAATTTTATCAAATTTAATTTAAAAGCATTCCTATTTCCATAAAGTGTACAAAACGCAAAAAAAGCACAACCAACTAAAAACCGGAGAAAAGTAATATAAATTAATTTACATATTTGATCGCAAATATTTCTTTTATCAGATATTTTTCCGAATTTTTTTCGTTACAAATGTTGTTTGCAGCTGTGTTTGTAATCGTGTATATGTCATGTTCTATAGTTCAGGCACCATTTGCGATCGAAAATCTTATAGCGTTATATTACATTTATTATAGTTACGTTTCAGGACTTGCATCCATGCAGAAAAGCTAATTTAGTCCATTTCGAGATAGCAGTCAGTCCACACAGGTCAAAAAATACCTGAAGATTGACTGCCTTTGGATATCTAAAACATTGTATCGTTACTACAGCCACCAGTTTTTGTTACAATTCTGCTAAGGTAGAAGAGATAACTAAACTTTTCCAACTCGATATTACGTGTCATGAATTTTATGTTGTTAAGGATATTGCAAGGTATTATTTTACATATTTAAATGTTAAATCTTAGTCTTAGTTTAGCAAACATGTAATGATAGCCTTGTGCTAAAAGGCAAATATCATCGCCAAATTCCATCTTATACCTCTGCCTGTTTTATGCCTGCAAATGATAACTTCTAAAGCTATATTCTATAGAAGCGGGGATAAAATGCATCTCAGTTGATGTATGGAGAGCAGTGCTAATGACATTTCTATCTATGATAGGAAAGAAAAAATTACGTGGGAAGCAATAGGCTATACTTTAAGCATAAACGTAAAGCGCCAAAAAATCATCATCATTTAGACCAAAAGGATTAAACCATCTTTTATATATTTTAGACTTCCTTTCATCGAAATCCCCTCACAATAATTAATAATAGCAAAATATTTTTTAATCGAAACATCACAAATTTTTCATTTTAATTTAATTTTTTTAATTATTTTAAAACAGATTGAGCTGATTTTAATGAATGAATGAGCTAGAGTCGACGTTTAGAAAAACTCGACTTTTATTCTTTTAAAGTATACTTTTTTTTGACTATAAATATGAGCCAATGTACTAAAAAGCAAAACAAGTATAAAGTGGACCATACGTCAGTTTAAATTTGATCCGGTGGTTTTTTCAAATCTGGTCATTATATTCTGTCACGCTGTGATTTATTGGAAATTTATTTCCAAAACAAAGACAAAAAAGTTTGTTTTTATCTTAGTGGGTACGTTAATAAGCAAAAATGCCATATTTGGGTCTCAGAAAACCCAAACGTGGTCTTATAGAAGCTAATGCAACGGTTACGAGTGACTGTTTGGTGCGGCTTGTGAAGTGAAGGCATCATTGGCCCATATTTCATATTTCGCAACCATTACGGTGAATGAAGATGCCTATCGCACCATGATAACCGGTATTTTTGTGCCCGCCCTTCATGGTATTGATGTTAAAGATGTTTGGCTTCAATAAAATGGTGTAACTTGCCACATATCCCATGACACAATCGATTTATTGTGTCCAAAGTTTTATGGCCGTTTAATTAGCCGAAATGGTGATGTCAGTTGGCCGCCAATAAGCTGCGACTTGACACCGTTGGACTATTTTCTTTGGGGCGCCATTAAAAGCAAGTGTTATGCCGAAAAATTAGAGAGAATTGAGCATTTGTAGCCAATATTCGAGATGCCATTGTTTAGATACGACCCCACACACTTGAAAAAGTTGTCGAAAATTGGTCCGATCGAATGGGGTACTGTAAGGCCAGCTGCGGCCGCCATATGAATGAATAACATTTCATTTCTAATTGGAACAATTGTACTTCACAACAAAAAAATAAATTTGGCAAAATTTTAAACCGGTTTTTTTTATTGGATTTTTAAATTTATACTTTTCAATGGTCCATCCTATAGATGCTAAATTAATTATAATTTAAATAATTTAGGCATTATTTAATTTTACTTTGAATTATTTACCCTTTCCTAGGACACAAATTCAAATCAAGTATTCAAACTTTGTTTACCGTAGAGCACGAAAATAGTCGACCTGTTCAAGCAAATTTTATTACAATATTACACTCTTATATATGTCAAATTTATATTTCTATCGAATTAACAACAACGGAAATATTATTTGTGTATGTGTGTTATAATATACATAAAACTGTCAAATAATTTAAGCTTAATGGTTACAAAGATATATGTGTCCAAGATGCCATGAAAACTCATGACAACAAGTACTCGTAAAAGACAACACGACTTAGCAAACCGACCACATAGAGTGCACAGTAAAAATTTGAAAAAAAAGTGAAAAACTAGAATCAATACTAATGCCGGAAACAGAATTTTTGTTTTACATTTTTTATACAAAAAATACTGTAGTCGCGTATCGTACTTAACGATATATATTATATATATTAAATATTTGGCAGCAATAATACTACAACAATGAATTCACCACGAAAACAGCTAACAAAAGCAATGGCGATGACAAATACAACAATTTGAAAAATAAACAAAAAAATTTAAAGAGGGTATGGAACGCCTACATAGTTACAACTTAAGTCTTAAGAGAATCAAAAAAACCAACAATCTATGGTAGTCACACACAAATATACAATATACGCATGAATTTTAAAATATTGTATTTAGAAGCTATTTGCAGAAAAAAGTATCAATACATATACATATTTTGTTCCTGTCTCTTACTTACGTTCATTTTTTTACTCTGAAACTTCAAAAGCTCTAAGAATCGTTTAAAAGTTCACATTTATACTTGGGAAAACAGAAAAAAGTAAAATAGGGAAATGTGGTCAGTTTGTTGAATTGGATTTAAATTATTAAAGTAATTTATGGAAGTAAAAAACAAAAAAAAAATCAAAATAAGATTAAACTAAAATGGTGGTTGAAAGATGAAAACTGAAAGTAGGAAATGTAAAATTACTTTGCAAAATATTTAATAAAGCAAAAACAGAGGGAAAATGGTAGAAGTAAGAGGAAAACATCTTTGCTTAAGTTCAAAATTAAATTGGGTTTATTTTCTAGTTATTGAAGCTAAGATTTTCTGAGTATTTTTCTACGTATCATCCTCACATAAAAGAATTGAAAACAGAAACCGGATAATATAATTCTGATTAATTTAATCAATGACGTATTAAAAATTTCTTATTTTAATAATGATGTTAAATATTATTAAATAAATAACAATTACGTATAGCAAAACTTTGCCACGACGATGTCGGTACTGTGGTCACGAGAAAACATTTGAAAGAATTAGAAAGACTTTCTGGTTTATCCGAATGCGAAAATACATAAACGAATATATTGTTGCTTGTTCAGAGTGTTGCTGCAATAAGGCAAAAGATGGCAAAACCAGAAAACACTTCATTATGATGATCTAGAGCCTCTTCCTTTTCGACAGATACATATAGATCGTCTAGAACCTTTCAGACTATGCAAAAGACAAAACACCCACATACAGGTAATATCGGACGCTTTTACTAAATTTTTGGGAGTAAAAGGTACTAAGTACCATTACACGTATGCAACGAAGCTTTCCGCGCAACGACGAATAGGTAAAGCTAGTGTTTGTGATAGAAGATTTTGCTCTAAAATTTCGTACATCAAAGCGCAGATTTTTGAAATAAGTTTCCACAGTTTGAAGCATTCTTGGAACGTAATATTAAGGTAAGATCCCACTATCTGCGCATTGTACCGATATTCAGATTATTTCATGTAACGATAATGTGAACGCAAACAATTTTTAAAAATACAATAATCTGCGCCGATATTGTACCGATTATTTACAATTAAAATCAACTTTTATGAGCCGATAATGTGAACTCTCACTTGTACCGATTTTTATCGGCCACTTATACACCGATCAAAAACGACAAACAGCGCCTATAGTTGTGACAGTATTTAATAAGAAAAAATAGTGCACAATAAATGTTGCTGAGGGAAAAATTATGAAGTTTATTCATTATCAATTACTTTAGATAATTATAAAATGGATTCCGTAGGCAAGATTTCTTTTTAATTTGATAATAAAATTCCTCCAACACCTCCTATAAAAAAAAGACAACCATTACAACTGAATGTGCACTCGGTGCAATAATTTGCACATGTTTACCGTCAATTGGTCTTATGCAACTTCGTTCTATTGTTAACTAATTGACGGTAACTGGTAAAATATACGAAACGAATTAAATATCTAAGTACATAAACACTGTACCCTGAGTTGCCTTCGAATATTGTAAAAATTGCGTCCAAATAAATAAATATAAACGGGTAAGTAAAAAAAAGGAGCAAAATAACATAAAAGCGCGAGATACAAAAACTTAGAAAACACATAGATCATCCACTCAACAAAACAAGAGTACGGTCACACTATGCGCGTGAATACCAAATTAATTGACGCATTTGTGGCAATCGTGAGATCCAGCTTCACATGGTGTTTAAAAAGAAAGTTTTAATTGTTGTCTTCACCAAACTCATGCAAAGTACTCTCATGTTCATATTCACTTCACCTTTCTTATCACTCTCTTACCAAAACGCTTCGTTTGCTGTGCGTTCTTTATCTTTACTTTGTATTAATTGTTGACCCGACAATATAAACGGCTTCAGCAATTTTTTATTTTTAATTAAAATTTATTTAAATTATTTTCTAAATACGAATAGACAGGAAGGATCTTGTGATTTTACTTACAGAATAGTGCACGATAGTCTGACCGTATTGCGCCGATAAATATCTTAATTTTGTTCTGGCCGATATGAGCCGAAAAAAAATGTCACAATATGCGACGATAATGGGAACGCTTTAAAAAAATACGTCTCATTTTATTTAATATTCGGCGACTTACTACAATAAAAATCGGCTCAAAATAAGCTATTTGCGCCGATAATGGAATCTTAGCATCAATTATTGGTACGGCAATCATGTGATCGCCAATAAGTAATAATGCGTCAACAAAAATGTCAAAAATGCGGCAATATTGATCGAGTTCTTGTGCTACAATCGAAGTTGACAATACGTACCAATATCTAAATTTTGAAACTTATTTTCGCAGAATAAATTCTGATAATTTTGACATTTTACGACAATAAAGCACTATATAAATTGTGTTATATTGGTGGTATATTTGCGACAATCGTGCGATCCTAACTTTAAGCCTTAACTTACAAAAAGTAACATAAAAACAAATTACAGTTTAGATATTTATATATTGAAAGATCGAACGATTTAAATAAAACACCGCAAAGTTGTTTCTAAATGATTCGGTTTTTATAGCTAGGAGTGATTGCACCGACCTACGAATAGAAAAAATTTATGATTGTAGTTTAATTTTTGTGTAAACTATCTACTATATATATCGCGTATTCTCGTAATTTTAAAAATAAATCAATTTTTGAAATTTTGACACAGTTAGTTAGGTATTTAAGAAACTGAAAAAACTCCTTTGTGAAAGATTTATGTGGTTGTAAGCTCTTTTGTACATATACCCTTGCATTGTGAAACCTGATAATTGGCCTAAACATAACCAAGAAAGTATTTTTAAAGTATCAAATTAAATAAACAATATTATTCAAAAGAACAAGAATTTTAATATATTTTTTAATGCAACAAACAGCCCTGTTTTCCTAATAGTTCATGTTTTTCTCTTACAAAACTAAGCGGAACTAAAAGTAAACAATTTTTGTAGCAAAGGCAACCAAAAGTCCAGCAAGTTTAAAATGCATATTGACACAGCAATTCCCATTTTACGTTAACTTTTTTGATTCAATTTATGATGATTTTTGTCATTATAAATGGGACTTTTTTGTTATCATTTTTAAAATGCAATAAAAAAGACTTAAAGTTGTAAAAAAAATTAAGAATTATATTTCGCATAAAACTCGCAAGGTGATGTAATGCGCTCTTAAGAAAATCAATAAAAGTTAAACTTAAAAAATATTTGTTTAGTAAAAAAAATTAGCATTTAATAATGTTAAATAGCTAATCTATTTTATGCCAAATAAATGTAAGTGAATACTCGTTTTAAAGGTTTTCTTATAAAGGGTGGGCAAATTTGAAGTTAGGAAGTAAATTAGCTTAAAAACAAATTTTTTTGACAAATTCAGCTTTATTCATCCAATATAAAATAGAAAAATGAGAATTAATAATGGAATAGGATGTCGGGCAAATGTCCACATCTAGCACGTTGGCAGACGTTCGCTCTTTTCACAAAATTTTGAACCACATTTGGCAACAAAGTTTTGCTTATCTCATCAATGCAGCGCCCAATTTAATTATTCATAGTGTTGGTTGTTTGTGGTTTGTTCACGTAAACCTGGTCTTTCAAATGGCCCCAGCGAAAAAAACCCAGCGCAGTTAAATCACAAGACGAGGCGACCAATTGACATTGCCAAACCGAGAAATTACGCGACCGGGTAATTTCTAATACAATAACTGAGTTCTCTGGCTGGCTGTGTAGTTTGTGGCGCCGTCTTGCTGAAAAAAAAGGTCACTGATTTCAACATTAGCAAATTATAGCCACAAAAAATTTGTTATCATGGTTTGGTAGCGCAGAGAATTCTTTTTTGAAAAAATACGGCCGATGATGCAGCCTAACCACAAACCGCCCATACGGTCACTTTCTTTTGATGTAATGTTTTTTCGAGGACTGTTTGTGAATTTTATGAGCCCCATATGTGATAATTTTTTGTTTACTTAACCGCCTAATTGAAAATAAGCCTCATCACTAAAGATGGTTTTGTTGAAAAATGTGGTTCAAAATTTGTGAAAAGACGTGCTAGGGGTGGACACTGGCCCAACATTATATTTCATTATTAATTCCCATATTTCTATTTTATATGCGTATAAATAAAACTGAATTTATAAAAAAATGTGTTTTTACGCCAATTTACTTCCTAACCTCAAATTTACTCACCCTTTATAAGTTTTAATTTAAAAATTCAATAAAACCAAAACTGTTTGAAATTTTGCCGAAGCAATTTTTTTGTGAAGTACAATTTTTCTGGTTAGATGTGAAATATTTCATTTATATAGCTGCCGTTGCTGGCCTCACAGTAGCACATTCGACCGGACAAATTTTGGAAAATTTTGTCGAATGTGGGTGGTCGTATCTCGACAATGGCATCAAATACTCAATTGGCCTTCAAATACTCAATTGTCTCTGTTTGTCGACACAAACTTGCCTTTAACGGCGCCCCACGGAAAATAGTCCAACGGTGTCAAGTCGCAGCTTCTTGGCGGCCAACTTACATCACCATTTCGACTAAAAAAAAGCTAATCAAACGTTTGACGTAACAAATCAATTGTGGCATCAGATGTGTGGCAAGTTGCACCATCCTGTTGAAACCAAACATCGTTCACATCAATACCATAAAGAGCGGGCACAAAAAAATCGGTTAGCATGCTGCCTTCGCTCTACAAGCCGCACCAAACAATCATTGGTAATGGTTGCATTGGCTTCTGTAAGACCACGTTTGAGTTTTTTGAGCCCCAAGTGCGGCAATGATAATAAATTTTCAATAAGTCGTTGCTAAAGCGTAAATGGATTCATTTCGTTCAGTGGAGATAATGTACTGAATTTTGTGACAGAATATAATGACGTAAGTATTGCCATATTCGAAATAACGGTTGCTACAAATTTAAATCGATGATGTGTGGGAATATATATTGTCGCAAATATATTTAATAAAAAGAAATTTGTGATCGATTTAATACTGAAAATATTGAGTTCTATGGCAGAACGTTTTTTCTCTTTAAAGTAATAAAAAATAAAAATCCACATTATTAATTGCTTTAAAATCAGTTAATTAATCAATATAAATAATATTATTAAAAAAACATTGAACAAATTTAGTTCATATTAAATATTTAGATATTCAAGGGATAATTTTTAAAGTCAATAAAGATTTTAAATTAAAAATTTTTTGTCAATTTAATAACTTTTAGATTAGTTACGGATAAGTGATTACGAAAAATATGTTCTAGTGTAGGCAAATATGTAAATATTTCAGAATTAATCGATTTTAAGAAAAGAAAATTTCCATTTAGTCACTTCTGTCATTTTATCCTAAAAAAATCGATTATGACCCATTCATTATTGTCTAGCAATTTACTATGATGCTTTTGTCGCGTGTTCTATTGCTTTAAATTTTTTAGCATGTCATTGATGAAGGTGGTGTGGGTGGATTAAGCATATTCTCAAATTTGTTTTTTTCTGTTTGTAGATGTAAGAACAGGCATGAAAATTTTCAAAAACAGGGAAAGGCGAAAAATGTTTTTAAATGAATAAACGTATTATGTATTCGTTTTAAACATCATTTAAAGGTAGTATTCTATGAAATGCATTTTTATTAAACATAATACAAGAATAAAAAATTCCTTAAAATAAAGGTTTAGTACATTGAAAGTCAACATCTGA
Organism: Wohlfahrtia magnifica; assembly: GCA_023159175.1. Taxonomy (NCBI): domain Eukaryota; kingdom Metazoa; phylum Arthropoda; class Insecta; order Diptera; family Sarcophagidae; genus Wohlfahrtia; species Wohlfahrtia magnifica. Next base: position 1,370,369 of record JAKWBJ010000496.1, on the reverse strand, counting down.
AGCGTAAAATTCGTATAACTTTTGCAAAATATCCACATTTTGCATACTCTCTATCGTCTGCTAAACTTATTGTTCTACATATCGGTTTTTAACTCAGGGTTTACAGCCTGCACATGCTTTAGTTTTGGATGTAAACAATGAGTTTTAATACAGGATGGCTTTGTTTGTTGTTATCCTTAAAAAATAAAATAAATTATTTTAATTTCTTTCGCCCTTGATAAGCAGGCTAAATTTAACACATTTAAGTATATACATTAGCCACCATCGGACCTAATTAAACCAAAAAACTATGCAAACGCTTCACTTTGCGTTTTCGAAATCTGGATATTTGTTATTATAGCATTGTTATAGCTTGTTCACACGAGTCTTATAATTACTTTGTTTGCTATTTGAATTATTTGTATGAATTACCCCGTTCATATTGGCTGTTTATAATTCGTATTGAAAGTTCTTTTTATTTTTATTGTTTTATTATTTGCCGGTAAATTATGTTTTTTTGATGAAAAAAAAGTTCAGGCAATAAAAGAATCAAATTTAGTCTGCTCCAACAAATTTTTCTTTATAGATTTTTACTTAAATTTTTTTATATTATTAATTTTTATTTTAATAAAAGCTAAGCATACGTCTTTTAAAATACGAAGTTTTGCTCTATACAGTATAACCTATTGACCAGAATAACATCAGCATTATAATAAAAAAATGAATGAGGAAAAAAATTCGTTATATATGTATATTTCGTCTAAAGGTTTTTGGCTTTATTTCAGACAACAATTTAAGTTTCATCCCCCATCTACATAACTAAATGACAAACACTTCTTCAAACTTTCGAACATACATCAAAAAAGCCAACCAACTGAATGAAAAACCGTTCCAATAGAGCTACGCTGAGACATCTTGTTTTATTGTGATTTTTTTTTTTTGGTTAGAAAATGTACAAATTTGTATATGTATTTGATGTTGTGTTTTATGTGGTATTCATAAAACAGTTCCTCTTATTTTTGGCCAAAAAATCTACTTAGTAATTCTATGCCAAAAATTATATATAATATATAAATGCATGTAAAAATAGAAAAAACTTTTTTTGTTTTTGTAAAATAAACGAGGGTTAGAAAAAAACATCAAATTATGTATAGAAGTTTGTGTTTTTAAAAACTTTGTATAATTATTTTTTAATTTAATCAATATGTTCGATAGACTGTGATCCCTACGCAGAACATAAAATCTTAATCAACAATACCAGACTAGTATTATTGTCACCTATTGTGGAATAAAATCTCTTTTACTTATAGAAGCTCTAAATTGTTATACTTTTTCTAAACAGCACCTCATATAGACAATTTTCTTCTATGTGGTTTGGTATAAAGAAGTACGAAAATAATTTTTCGAATTTGACTAAAAATCCAACTCTGATTAAACAGAATCTAAGTTCTATTCATGTAGTTTTGTTGCTATTTCGTAAGCAACCGTATAAGCAATATAGTTTAAAGCTAAATCGGCAAATGTAATTCTCGCACCGCATATGTGGCTTTAGTGTCACATTTTTGGCTTTAGTAGTAATAACGCCTTAATGTTAAACCCATTATTTTGAACAATTAATAAACCTGTTTTTCCAAATACGTAGAATTCTAAATATGTAGAAGATTGATTGGGATATTTAGAAGATGATCGAAAGATAATGCCATATTTTTACAGGTAAAACTTGGTTTTCTGTCAAAGGAAATACCATACTTCTTATATCGTGTTTGAATAATTAAGGCATTAACTGATCTCAATTTGCCATACAAAATCACAAATTATAAATTATTCAATTAGTACCTAAATACATAATTTATTGAATCGAATTAAATATGCTACCCTGTGTAAAGTATGTAAAATGAGGAATGGCAGCTGGGTATGAAGTCTGTTTAGTGAGAAGTAACAAATATATACAGTATGCAAAATCCTTATTCAACTAAATTTTCAAGACGCATTTTTTAAATCATTAGTTTTTAATAAAATAATAATTTAAAAAAATAGTTTTTATAGGATTTTAAGCAACGAGATTATATTACTTAAAACAAATAAAAAACACCAATGAACACCATTGAACACCAAATCTGATAGCTCAAATAAGAAATTAACTGACTCAATTAAAATCTATGTGCGCTGCCATACGCTGAACTCATGTATTCCACATTATGAGATTGGGAAATATTTGAAAATGAATCAAATTAAATTTTCAAAATATATCAAATTAACATACTTATCTAAATAATAAAAATGTTATTTAATCCAATATAAATAATATCTTACGTATAAACCTATGCAAACTCATTATACAAAATACCCTTTTAAATGTGTGCACAAAAACGTCCTTTTCACTAGTTTTCATTCAAAGATCAACTGAGAAGTGCTAGAAACTAATATTTTACTATACAACTAAATTGAACTGTCAAATAAGACCTATCTTGTAAAATAGATAGCCCCTAGTTACCCTACCCTCGTAAATACTTTTTGAATTCTGAATAAATATCTCTGCAAACATCAGCATATAGCAGAGACTCTCACTTAGGCAAGTGTTGTTGAAATTTAATATTTTATAAACGAATTAAGCTATACATTTTGAATGTTTGTATGAAATCAGCCCTTTGTCTGTTGTTGAATGTGTGTATCGTCATTATACATATGTACTCTATATGTGATATGTTTGAAAAAAGTATGTATTCGTATATGTGGATATGTATGTGTATCATGTATCAATGTCCTAAAAGTTTATTCTCAAATTTATCCTTGATTCAATTTTAAGAGAATAGCCTTCTCGCTACCCACACTTTACCCACGTTAACGATAAAAATTGACTTCACTTAAGTAATCAGCACATTTGTATGAGTGCGAGTGTGTGAATGGAGATATATATTTAAGTATTTAACTCAATTGCCTTTTAACGTTAAAATCTATGTGACACATAGAAAAAAGGATGATTTGAAAGAAAATGTATGTTATTTTATAAATTAATATTAATTTAATCAATACAAAATGGGCAATAGTTAAAAAAATTAAAGGGTATAATAAGCTAACTTTTTTTTACGAATTTTAAGAATTTTTATTTGACCCCTTCTAATAAATTCCTTTAATATAAAATATGTTTAACTAAACAAATTCAGTTAAATTTGACACAGCTAAAAAGCGGAACACCTTTGCCAATTCCCTTTGGTTGTTACTGACAAAAGAAACTGAGTTGTAGAAGTCAAATTGATATATTACCCAACATCAGAAGCCAGATTCACTAGCACGTTTTGTTGAAAATCACATTGTTTTTAAGACCAAATAACAGAATTGTTGATTTTGCCATTCAGTAATTTTTATTTACGATATTCGCTTTAGCCAATATCGACTATTGTCGTAAGCTAACGACAAAAATTTTGGTGTTGTGCATTCAATTGAAAAATCGTTAAATTAATCGTAAAGTTGACTTTATTGTTCGGCTGTGCCGCGATTTCTTCTGGAAACAGTAGTAGTCGTCATTCAAAAATAATGAGTAAAAGAAATTGCAAACATACATAAATAAAATTAATAACTAAACATTTTGTTCAACTTATTTTGTGCACAATTGGTAAAAGCTGCTTCCTTGCAACAAAATTAATTAGTTTTTTTTCTATTCTCATCTGTGCTATTCGCTTTTTTGACATTTCGTTTGACAGGGTCATATAAACGTTACTGCAAACAACAAAAATTTGCGACTTCTTTTGTGAATGCCGTCGTAATTATTCCCGTAGCTCGTAGTAATTATTCTCTATTCATCAGAAACTCTGCAACTCGCAACACACTTGGGCTGAATTCAAAGAAGGTGTCATTTGTCAAAGTGCGGAAAAAAGAAGAGATATCTTAAATGCGAATACTATATAGAGATAATCTTGCTTAAAATGGTTTCATAATAAATGCGAGTCTTTCCACATCATTTTGCAGTGTGCTACAATAGGAAGAAGCGACATTTCTGTTTTACCATGCAAATGACCTCAGAAATATCGTCAAACAATTCATGGAATGGCGCTCTTGTATTGCGCTCCTGTATGCTTCTGAAACCATTTCACACGTAGAGGTATGGTTTTCATTACTCTGTAAGGGAATTTCGGAAGACAAAGTAGCGCTCATTCTGAATCTTTAGTCTGAAGCCTACAGCAGTATGCTACATAGCAATAGAACTGGAGATAGAATTGCAGTAAGAAAAGGTGTTAGACAAGGTTGCGTATTATTGCCTTTTCTATTTAATGTGGTTTTTGACACCACTGTGCTAAATATTACACGCGTCAACAATGCCATCAGCTACAGACTGCAAGGGTATTTGGAAAACTTCGACTACGACTTCGAACACGATATTTCTCTCCTCTCACACAGATATTCCCATATGCAAGACAAGATAAGACTAATTTTTATGAACATAGAGAATTTACTTTGTGAGGCTAATAAGTGGTAAAACCAGAATTTTATGTTCATAGCCCATTTGTATTCTTACACTAAGGTGTGTAGTAAATTAAAAAACTATCTCCATTGGAAGAGAGGGCATGAAAACTCCCATAAAAAATAATATAACTGGTCTACAGCAAAAATGCCTTTAAATAAAACTATATGGAATATGATGATTTTGTTGTGCTGAATTCAAATCCGTTTTCAGATCTTTTCTATCGGACTCAAATTTTTTTATGGACGTGGCAAATTTTTAGCCCAAAAAATATTTCATCATAATTTTGAAACGACTTGACCTATTTTAACGCAAGTACCAGCAACTGTTTAGGATTTACACTTATTTTGCAAGAAAAAATTTGTTCGCTAATTTTGATCAAAGTTGGGTACCTACATTTAATTTTTAATAAAATCAACAATAGCCAACTGATTTTCATGATTTATAGCCTATTTTATTCCAACATTTTGAGCTTTAATTTAGCATGTAAGAGTTTCATTCTGAACAATTTTTTTTTATAAATTTTTGAAAAAAAAATTACTCTAATTTTGCTCAAAAAAATTTTTTCTGCAACTATGTTATGAATATGAAAATGTTATGAATGAAAAAATATATATGTATGCAACTCTATACTCTTAATAAATATAAATACATAAAATATTTTTATATAAATATGCATATACTCGTACATATCTAAATTTTTATTTTATTTTGCTTCACTTACATATTTAATAGAATTCCTGCAACACTGCAAAAACACACATGTACAAGTATGTACGTATGCTTAAAATATAATAGTGTTTAATTGTGACATATATTCAGCGAAAGAATTTTTAATTATTTAAAATACAATAAATTATTTTCTCAATCAAAAAATTTTTTTGTTGTTGACAAGGGCAAGTCCACGTATTGATCCATTGCAATCAAGTTCAATAAAAGCTTTAGTTGCAATGAGGGCAAGTTACGTATTGATCCATTGCAATCAATTTCAATAAAAGCTTTAGTTGCAATGAATTTTTGTTTTGTAATGAAATAAATTTAATAGGAAATCAATTGACACTATCTACTGATATATTATTTATTCAATAAAATAAATAAAATTTTAAAAGTTTGGCAATTCCATTTTTTTTTAGATAATTAAAGGTTTACATTTCATTAATTTAAAAATATTGGTTAATATTAATGAATATATTTTTAATATTTTGTGGCCCTAGAGAATGTAACTTTATAATCCAATATTGCTAAATGGACTTGCCTCACTTTTAAATTTAACAAATTATTTTTTATTAATCATTTAGTTTTTAGAATTTTTTATCAGCCTTTTTACTATAAAATGGAAATATTATTCAAATCTTTATTTTTATTCAATTGATAGAAAGTGCAATCAAACAAAGAATATTTAAATTAGAATTCATTTATTGATAGTTATTATTATTAATAGTTTACAATAATTTTAATGTAAAGTAGTTAAGAGTTTAACCAATTAGGTTTTTCACCTTATATGTAAAATGATATTTTGGTTAGCAGACTTACATTTAATTAATATACACACATATTTTTTAAGGAAACAAAGAGTATTATATCAGAAAATATAACATAATAAAACAAAACCAAAAAATTCAGCGTTACATCTTACAAATGTTATTGAAATTATAAATCTTTAGGTGAAACGTCTGATCTAACTTCCTTAAATATTCATGATGAACAGAAATCCATCATGTCATTTTGTTTTTCAAATGATATGTATTTTGCTTATTCCTGCATAATAGTTAACTTTATATTTCTGATATTACTTGGTCTTCCTCGCTGTGATAATAAGTCGATAATTTTGAACTCATCATTCGAAGTTTTGTAAATCATTCTCATCCTAACGGCTTCTACGTCGGTATATTCCTTTTCTTTTTAAAACCCCTCTTTGGTTATGTTTTCAACAATATCGGTGTACTTTATAGTATGCTTGAAGAATTATAGGCCATATAAAATATTTAAAATAATATTAAATAATATTTCATTCATATGACTGCCGCGGCTGGCCTCACAGTACCGCATTTGATTGGACCAATTTTCGAGAACTTTTTCGAGTGTACGGGGTCGTATCTCGGTAATGGCATCACGGATGTTGGTCTTCAAATACTCAATTGTCTCTGGTTTGTCTGCAAAATACTTGTCATTAACGGCGCTTTACAAAAAATATTCCAACGGCTTCAAATCGCAGCTTTTTGGCATCCAACTTACATCACCATTTCGGCTAATTAAAAGGCTATCAAACGTTTGACGTAATAAATCGGTTGTGTGACAAATTGCACCATCCTATTGAAACCAAACATCGTTCACATCAATACCATAAAGAGAAGGTTCCAAAAATTCGGTTATCATGGTGTGATAGGTGTCTCCATTGACCGTAATGGTTGCGTCGTCCTAATTTTCAAAGAAATATGAGCCAATAATGCCTCCGCTTCACAAATAACATCAAACAGTCACTCGTAATGGGTTGCATATTAACGTACCCACTAAGATGAAGATAAACTTCATCAGGAAAGATAATTTTAAGAGATGATAAATTTTGAATAAATCTCAAGGTTGCTCAAGCGTAAATCGATTCCTTTCGTTCAGTGTAGATAATATACTGAATTTTGTGACAGAATAGAATGACATAAATATTACCAGATTCAAAATAACCGCTGGTTCAATTTAAAACCGATAAATTGCCCACCATATATAAGATACTTGTTTTTCCATTTCTACCACTCCAAAATTATGATCGCTTGGTAAAAATAAATGCCCTGAAAATAAACATTTCTGTTCAATGATATTTATTTCACTGTCTCTAGACTGAACAATTTCCTTCCTTTCTAGACCAACTTTATGCTTCTCTTTTGACTAGTGCACATGTCTCTATAAGCTGTAATAAGTTTATGGGTTTTCACAATCTGTACGTGTTTCAATCAGTAAGATGGTACTTTTGTGCTATTCGGTAAGCCCTAGTTTCATCCCAAACACGTATATCATATTCACACAGTACGACTACATTGCTTCACCATACAATAACAGTAGTTAATATTTTGCCATCATATATTCGACAGAACAATAATTTCAATCTAAGCTGGTCTTGAATATCTTTCAAAAATAACATATTTTCAGTACTGTTAAGAGGTAAAACTTCTACCTCACAAATACCAGAATCTGAAATATTTTTTACTAAAAATTGTTTTGACACAAAAAGATTATAACAATTTAAACATATAACTTCTATTATCCAAATTTTTTATTAATATGAACTTGCCTCACTTAAAAAATAAACGGGTCAAATTATTGAATTTTATTGTTTATTTTTAAAAGTTCATTTCGAACCGGTTTTACCAAATTTAGTACAGCGATGACAAAAATTCCTGTATAAGCACGACGTAAAACTTTAATAGTTGAAAAGTACTTATGATATATTTTTTTATGTTTAAATTTACTTTTTAATTTTATTTCCTTGATTAACTTTTTAATAATTACTTTATACACTATTTATGGGTTACAAACATGAGCCTAAAATCAATACATCTTTAAATTTCTACTGAAAGCTGTTGCTCGACTCTCAAGATTTTTATTTTTGCTTTAAAGATCCAACAAATATAGACATACATACATACAATATATACAAACATATTTTTTTCTTTTTCTAAAATACCATTTTACGCCTCTGTTCATGCCACCTGAGGCATTTTTATGTGAATCGTAATACAACCACCATGACTACAAGTATGGAAAAAGGAAAGGAATAGAAGTAAAAATGCAAATATAAAAGAATTTCAATATCGACATGCCAGGCATCAGAATATTTTCTAGTTGAGCAGAATAATATGACATAAACTTTGATAGATGCAAACACATTATTATAAACTTATGTACGCATATTTGTTTTACTTATTAAGAATTAATTTTCTCTAGTGAACTTTTAAATTCTTATATAAAAGAATTAAATACCTTAAGGAAAAATACATAAAATTTTAAAAGAAATAAGTTTTTTTGTTGATTTCCTTTTAAAATTACACCAAAACAAATGCAAAAGAAAACAATTATATAATAGATCTCACAATTATAAAAAAAATCCTGTTTTTTCTTAGTTGGCAATATTTTCCTTTCTCCCGTTTTCGTTTTAGTTCTCTTTCTTTCGAGATTTCATTAGAAATTTAATTTTTTCATCAAGTTTATGCACGTTCCGTTCTTATTAACGTTGTTCATATGAGTACGACCGTTATTTAGCACAATGTGTCTTTTGATTGAGATACGAAACTAAATGATTGAATATTTATTTAAATATGTATGTATTATGTATGTATTTTTATTGAAGAAAATTTTATTGACACATTAAATTCTTCATATGTATAGTTCAATAATAAAGTTCAATACTAAAAATATTATTCAATCAAGTCTAACAATATGATACTCCACAACGGAGTTTTTTTTTAAATAAATAGTTTTGTCCTTGATTTATTTTACATTAGAACTGTTAAGCATTAAACACATAACCGACAGCAAGCAGCTGACAGCGAACTGTCAAAATTAGAGTACATACATTTAAATGAAAACAATTATTATTATTAAAGACAACACATACCAATATAATATAAAATTATAAATCAAAAAAACAACGTAACAATAATTTTTTTTATTTATCAGAAAACGTTTATGTTAATAATTCAAAGTTTTAAACATGATATAAGAAATAGAAGGTAGTTCCACTCAAAATTGTTTGACAATAAACGAGAATCTTGAAGTTTGTTTTATATGTAAACATTTAAATACAAAAATATTTGTTATTTTTCTATAACAAATATTTGTTCAAAAAGACTTATTCAACAGTATTGCCAAAATATATTAATTTACTAAAATATAATATAACGTTTCCTTATAAGTGGCATGATGTAGTAAAGTGCTTGCATACAACATCAAGCAAGCCCAGGTTCAAATTTTAGTGAGGAAAAGCTACATTTCTCTCATGATTAAAAATTTTAAATGTCGCCTACAGACACGATCAAACCTAGAAGTCCACGAAACATAATAGGAAAAAGATAGATGTCTATGCGGCAAGACTCCTCACCACTACACCAAATGTATAAAGTTCTATATAATACTCGTGTAACTTCAGGTATAAATCGTTCAACACTACTGTTAATGATAGGAAATTTATGGCACTTGAAGAGAGCCTACAGTGGGTGATCACTCAAATTCCGTTTCAAAAACCCAAGTTAATCTCGACAATTGAAAAATATGAAAAGAAACATGGGTTTCGTATGTGGTGAAAATATCAGGCCTATAGATATATAAATAAATATAAATCAAAAGCACTAACTTCTAGAACTGACGGCAAGGAAATAACATTCATTCTCTCCAAGCAGTTAGAGTAATTTAGGCAAGACGTAGAATTGATCAAAAATTATTAATCAGCATTATTTAATATTCTCTTAAAATATTTCCACTTCCCCATGTGTATTAAAATATCTCGTTGTGGCATCTAATTATTAATTATAATTATTGATAAGATCAAAAAGGTGAAAAAAATCTTATTAATAAGAACGCAAATGTAAACATACATATGTACGATTATTCTATGGTATACTAACGTGTTCAACAGGCATCATTTCTTATCTATGAGTGTATATTTTGTATAATTCCACTTAAAAATTCAAAAATTTTAATACACATTCTATCTTAAGTACACTGTCTCTAATGCGTTTACATACATACCTTCGAATTTCTAGTATCTTGTTCTTTATTCATAGATTTCGATTTATCGTTTAACATTCTTAATCTTAGTAAATCTTTCAAAGACACGTATTGTCAGCCTGTTATTGATGTAGTATTTGTATGTAAGTCTGTATATAAATTTTTTTCATACTATACAGCACAAGTGCTTCTGTAACTTTATTCATAAGCCTATTGATTTTTTATTTATTTATTTTTTATTTAATTTTTTTGCCAAAATTCATATATTATGCCAATATTATTGTGTCATTTATTTATTAAAAAAAAATCATTTTTTTAGAATAAAAAGTAATAAGATCCTGTCTGTGAGATTCTCAATTATTTCTAAACGAATGATTATGAACCAATTAGTACAAATGGAAAATGGAAAATACCCATCTGATAAATACCTGGTAAAAATGACTATGAAAATAAAGGAAAGAAATAAAATTTAAAGAAATTGAAATTTATTTTTTTTTTAATTCTTTAATAAAAATAATAAGTTTAATTCCTAAATAACTTATAGAGAATTAAATGTAAATATAGTGGTATTTGTGTAATCTGCTTAATAAATATTAATTTACAGTACAAGTATTGTAGTTTAATCCTTAGGGGACAATTTTCCAAGATTTGAAATATAAAATTTATTTAACAGAATAAAAGTTTTAGTTGTTATTATGTATTTTACATTATAATATATAATTTGTTATTAACCAGTCAGAGAGCAAAATGAATGAATTTAAAAAAATATTCAGTTTAGAATAACACTGGTCCACAGCAAAAAAGCCTTTAAATAAAACTATATGGAATATGATGATTTTGATGCGCTGAATTCAAATCCGTTCCATTCAGTTTTTTCCCATCGGGCTAAAATTTTGTTCTTAAACATCTGGTAGTAATTGTATAAAAAGCGGTCAAGTCGTTTTCAAGTTACGATGATATAACTACCATAGTTTGAATGAAAAATTTGCCACACCAATAAAAAAAAAAAATTGAGCCTGATGGAATAAAACTGAAAATGGATTTCAATTCAGCGCATTAATTCATTAAATTTCATTTAGTTTAATTCAAAGGCGAGAATATTTTTTGTTTTTTGTAGACCAGTGTAATTTGCAGAATTGAAATATGTACCTATTTTTTAATATATCGGTCAAATTCCAGATTGAATACCAGCTTTTGTAGAAGATAAGGTTATACTGAATTTGTACTGATGTTTGTTCTCATTAATTGGGTTAATTTAACCGGTCGACTAAGAAATAAATTTGAGTTATACAGGGCCTTCCAATAAGAAGTCTAATATTGATATGTAAAAAGAACAAGTATTATTGAGCAAAATCATCGAGTATTTTTTCAATTGCAAAAAGGAGTGTATGGCATTAATAATGAAAAACAATATTAGCAAAATCGCCGCCACGACTACTCTTGCGAGAGCATATTCTTTTCATGAAATTTTCCATCACCAACTTGAACACATATATATGTCGCTATATGTCCTTTATGACTACAGATTCCATCGTCTAGGTCTTAAATCTATTGTGGGCCATTGGCACAGATTAATTTTTCACGTAGCTCCAGAAAATTAATAAATCAAATCACAAAGCCTCAGTGGCCAATTGTGTGTGTTTTGTGTGGCTTGTCTTATTGAAAATATACGTTGTTTGCATTAAGTTCATTCAATTTCGGCTATACAAAATAGTTAAAATTGTTAGATATATCATATCTATTCACCGTAACAATATTCGAAAAATTAAGTTATAATGATTCCGCCAAATCAAAAACCGCAGTCACACGTTGAGGATAGACAGACTTTTCCATCAAAATTCTAAGGTTTTGCTAGCTCCAAATGTAACAAATCTGCTTGTAACAATCATCATGATTTTCAATAAAATTCTGCTATTGAAGGACTAAATCTGCAAACTAGACTTGATTTATTGTCTTAACTGAACTTTAAAAGTTTTATGACCTAAGTCTGTAGGCAAAATACGGTACAAAGTCGTTTTTAGAGTGAACATTCCAAATATCGAGGAGAAACGATCAAAACTGGGTTTTCATCCGCACTATGGGGCACAACAATGCAAAGCAATGCTCTTAGTTGCTTCTTTGGCGGTATGGACGAGTTCGGTTCTCTTCATCACTAACTTGTCCTTCAAATTCATCTACCAGTTTCACATTTGGTGGACAATAAGGCGCTTCACGACGACTACTTTAGTTTGCGCACATTGTCCGTGTAATTTTCCCCATGTATGTATTGAATTTTAATAATTTCAATACATTGTTGAAGCCTAAATCGTTCTATTCTTATTAATGGCGTAGATATTACTTGTCATCTGTCAAGCAGTTACAAGTTTACATGACAACTGTTAAAATAGCGGGCTATTGAAAATGAAACGTTTTATTGAAAAACTCTGTATAAATCCCGCTTTTTTATTTTTCCGTCCATCTGTTTACATGTCTATTGAAGATTAGTGATTAAACTTGAATTTTCCAATTGCAGACTGGATTGTTTTTTTTAAGTGAAATTGATTAATTGATTTAGCTGCAATAGTCTTAACGCCTCAGGAATGGCATGGTGTAGTAGTAGTTAGCATACAGCACAATTGGCCCAGGTTCGAATCACTAGCAGAAATATGACGGAAAAATTTAATTACGGTTTTCGAGTGTATTTTAATTAAGGAAATTTGACCCCCCTCACACGAATGATCAGGCAAAAAAGCCACCTACTGTTCTTTTTTATTTATAATTTTGTATAAGTACAGTGAAAACCAGCTCAACCTCGATAACACTCCTTTTTCATTTGTCATTTTACTTTATTAGTAAAAAAGTGTGAGTTTTTTTTTTATCGGCATGTAAGCGAGAATTAGATGAGCAAATTGTTATCTTGTTGCTTAGTATTTTAGATGATTCAATTTTATCTGAAACTGTAAGTGGACTAGTAAATGAGACATTAAATAATGACGTTCAGAGTGATGTAGAAGTCGGGAGTATACAAATTGACGAGGTCAATGAAAATATAAGCCCATTCAAGGTATTACAACCTTTGACCGAATAATATAAATTGACAAGGTCAGTGAGCCTATTCTAGTTGGTACGACTTTTAACATATAATGTGGTTCCCTCAAACTACTTTGAGAAGTAAAAGTAGGCACTGCTGGACTACTTCAAAGTGCTGGTAAAATTTCGGCAATAAATGAATATATTTCTGACACAAGTTATACTTACCAAAGCCATTAAGGTGCGAAGAATATATCCACGCCTTAAACGACAATGGGTCTTGAAACTCCCACTTTGTCAAAATCATTGCGTGATTACATTTAAAATTTAATTGTCAATATGATCAAAAAAGATTTCAATAACATTGAAACTCACCCACTTTCCAAAAAAGATATTGTCCTTCGAAAATTTAACGAATGTCAAGAATGTTTTGTGCTAGAGGTGAAACACCTGTATCTGGAGAAAGTAAAAAACTAGTGTGCAATTTTTGCATATAATGGAACAAAATTAAAGTTTTTTAATAGCGATAACTTATATTATAAATACATAAATACTTAAATGTATTTAGGAAAAATCTACCTTTTTACTTTTTTATATTTGTTTTTGAGTACTTTGTACATATAAGTGTGGCCAATTTAAAGTGAGATTACAAATTTAAAGTGATAAAGTTTAATACGTTATCAATACAATTTAAGAGAGAAAAAAAAATAATTACACAGAAGAAGATTAAAGAAAAACAATATAAATAGAAATAAATTATATAATTACAAAGTAAAGTAAAAAAGAAAAAGAAAAAATTTAGATCTATGAAACAATTTAAAAAATATGTACTTACATTATCAAGATAAATATCCACCAAAATCAAGTTTAAACCGCCTTGCGCTGCTAATAGTCTGAATCTGATACGGTAATTCGTTCTAAAGACTAGTACAATAAATGAAAACTTGCCGCTGTGGAAGAGCGCTCTTATAAGGTGTGCTTCAAAATGATAAGGTCAACTTAATATTTGCTCAATTCATCCAAACTATAAAATATTATGTATGGTCACCTTATTAAAAAAAAATTCAAATTCAATTCAAATAATTGAATAATAAGCCGGTTTTGCTTTTAGAGATATACAATTATATTATGTTTATTTAAATTCATGTAAATAAGTCCAAAATTCAATGCGTCAAAATGATAAGGTCAGGTCAATCTAATCAGAAGGTATCACAATTGTTATTATTTTTTGTTACCTTTTAGCTCGTGCTGATCCACTAAATCTCAACACTCCAAAGATATAATTCGGTTGCTAGTTTTTGTTATAATATAGGGTTCGCCAAATAAATTTCTTTTTGAAGACAGGGCGCAAAACATCGAGTGTAGCTTCGGCTGTGTGGCACGTAGCGCCGTCCTGTTGAAACCAAATGTTGCTAATATCCTCCTCTTCAATTTTTGTGAACACAAAATTCGTTCAGCATGGCCCGATAACGATCGCCATTGACTGTAACGGCCACTCTTTGCTCATTTTCGAAATGGCCCAATTATGCTTCTGGACCTTGGTTCAAAATCCGCACCAAACAGTAACTCGTCTTGGGTGTATCGGCTTTTCAATGTATGCGTGCGGGTTTTCTGTGCCCCAAATGCGACAATTTCACAAAATAAGCACTAGTTGAAAAAAAACGTTAGATGGCGGACCCGTTATTATATAATAAAATTAGGCTACGAAACTTTAAAAGATTATCAAAGGTCATATGATATATACTATACGAAAAGCAAGAAATTGAGTTGCACCGACCTCTATCATAAATATATCTCGCAATATTATTATATGCAACCCTTAGCTTATTAAAATCGGATCTTGTACAAAACGCAAAAAACTTACAACCGTATAATTGGACTGGTATTAAGTACGTTTTGGCAAGCAAAGAATGAATTTCCAGTGGAATTGAATGTTTAACAGGTCAAAGATTCCTAAGCATTCCGTAAACACGACCAACAACGGCCGCTATATGGCTCGACCAGGACAGTTCATCATAAAATATGATGCCTAAGTTTTTGCAAGAGCAAACAAACTGAATAATATTATCATCTATTTTTACCACAACGTCATTATTAAGAATCCTATTGTTTCGATTGAGAAAAATGCACTTCGATTTAGTAAGATTGATGCATAGTCCGTTGTTAGTTGCCCATTCGTTAATCCTAGCTAAGTCAGAGTTCATGTTGTCAACACACCGAGAAACTATAAATCTGCACATCATCAGCATACATTTGAACTACACAATGCTCAATTACATTCGGTAAATCATTTATATAGATACAAAAGAGAAGAGGTCCAAGAATTGGTCCTGTGAGATATGTGCGAGTGGGATAATAGGCTGCTGGGGAAAAACAATATAATTGCTCTAGTTTTTTCGTCAATATTTGGTGGTCTACTGTATCAAATGCCTTGCTGTGATCAAGTAGTATTAAAAACGACATCTTTCCCTTGTCAAGATTAATATTCAAGTTTATTTATTTATATTAAATTTTTTGTTATTTCTATTTATTATTGTTTTCACTTACCAAGCTTTTAAGTTAACAAAGAGAAAAGTTGTTAAGTAATAACATAAATATTAATTTTTCATTATTTTTATGCCCTTAAAATTATGCTAGAAATCACAAGTCGTTTAGACGTAAAGTTATCTTTAACGTACAAAAATAACGTTATCTTTCTAGGGTTAATAATGTCCTTTCGTCTTATTCTGACGGCAGGATAAATTAATTTACGTTATTATATGCAAAAAATATTTCTATATTTCTTTTTCATTTTTGTTTAGTAATAATATCATTTAAAACAATTTGACTATTTTACCTCTTATTTCAATTACTTTCATACTGAAATTATTTGTACAAATCAATAAATTTTAAATACATATTTGATTATTTAAGCACATTACTTAATTATGTATATACGAGTATATGTTCGATTTTTATACCAATTAATTGTATTTAATTATCAGTTTACTACTTGCAATTAAACTGGTTTGTATTTTCAGAAGCAGTATTTTCAGTAGTCAAACCAAAAACCGCACATTTATTTTAACACAAATTTTAAAAACATTTATTTAAAGTAAATATGTATTTTTAATCCCTTTTTAAATGTTTTTTAATACTGTAATACAAATTAAAGCCGTTCTGTTTTATATTTATTGTGTATTAGTAATATGTATTTAGATATTCCCTTGAAACCAAAAATTAATATGAAAATTTACTGCTTATTCTACATGTGCCTTAATCTGTCAGATAAGGAGCTTCAATATCTAATGTGTATTAACAATCCATTTTGTAATATTACTTACTCATTTTATATATTATTAATTAGCCTTTCACTTCAATAGCACAATCACGTACGTAGTTCCCACATAGTCAAGCGTACACATAAATAGACAATTAAAAGCAAAGTAGCAGTTTACTTGTAGGCAAATAAATATTCGCATGTTTATGTTTGTAGTTAGTACAGTGATGAGACAAAATAGCTTTTAATATACACTATTGGACAAAATAAAGTGCAAGATATTTTTGTTATATTTAATCATAGAATCTTAAAGACAAACTCAATATTATTGTTAAAAAAATTAATTAAATTTATTAATTTCGTTTATATTTCAGTGTAAAAAAACATAAAAACTGAAATATTTTAAGTTAACTTTTTCTGCAAAGCAACATTTTGTTGTACAAAATAAAGTGCAAATGCAAAATGTTGTGTGATAATCGCAGATATGTATATGAAGAGATATTGTAATAATCAGTACTTAGTCCCTTTCCCCTTATTAAATATGACCTCACAATATATTTTTGTCTGAAATATCTCCACAGAACATCAAACTGAAGACGTTGTCGAAAACTATTGGGTATCTAATATGTTCCGAAAAGGAACATATTCAATATCAGAGTGAAAAATAACCCTGTAGGATTGGAATATCAAATTAAGTTTTAAAAATGTCTGAAAGAAAACTCATAAAGATGATCGTATAATAATCCTTGTCAAAAATAATAACTAGTTTCTTCTTCTAGGGAGGTTGAGGAAGGACTAAATTTAAGTGGTACGAGTAGGCTTAGCCAGAGCAGTCTAAACAGTTAAAAAAAAAATTACTACTACTCGCAAATATAAGAAAACCTTTGGCCTTTGCCAAATGTAAGTAACTGTGCCAGAAGCAAATTTGAAACGAGTGATTTGTCCAGATGAGTCGAAATATAAGCTAAAAAATTCAAAACATATAAAAGGTGTACGGTGTGAACTCTTAAAAAGTTTAAATCTAAACCCATTGAATCTAAACACAAAACATATGGGAGGAAGTCTCGTAGTACTTTAGTCATACTGTTCGATTGTACAACAATCTTCCCCCTAAAATCTTTCCTGTCACTTTCCGTCACACAATGGTTAAATTAGATATAATAAGAAATTGTATTATGATCAGGGAAACCCGAAATGTGCTCTTATGTTTTTTATGCGCATAAAATATGCAGTAAGAATCCGAATTTATTATCTAAAAATTTAAAAATATGCTCTAAAAAACAAAAAAATCTATGTTAATAGAAAAAAAAGGTAATTCAGCAATTCCAGATCTTAACAATACAAATAACGGTACAACAGAATAAAAACCAAAAATTCTACTTCAATTTCTAAGGAGATCTGAATACATACTTAATTCTTTTTTGGTAAAATAGCACAGAATTTTTTATTGGTATGTATTTGTTGTTGTAATAAACTACAAATAATTGATTTAAATTTTCAAATATCTATTAAATATGAGCAAATTTTTATACACTGAAAATTTCAATGTATACTGATGTTATGGAGGCATATTTTAATTTTTTGCTATAATCTGTCTTAACTTAGTTTTTACACTTAATTTTGTATAATAATAATAAATATAATAATAATAAATCATTTTACTTGTATATTTAGATTTCTTTGTTAATCTTTTGCCTTTGCGTACTATTTAATGCTCTAAGAACTCGTAAAATCCTTTCACATTTGTAAGTAATGAATAGCCGCAAACCAAGTTCTCCAAAGAGTTTTGGCTGGTTCGGACGGCTTTACATATGCAATAACTTTGTTTACATTTTCCTATTAATCTCCAATACGCTCGCATAAGCGATGCAGTCCATGAGCAATGCAAGTAAAATGTGTTAGTTTAGGGTAGAGTACCTCGATGGCTTTGGAAGTTTTTACCATATACGGAGCAGCGTCTGTCACAAAAATTAAAATCAAATTTAAATTTACGTCCAATATCTTTAGCGAATCGCCAGGAAGTTGTGCATTATGAAGTGATTGGTTTTGTCCAAAACAACTATTTAAATTTAGAATTCTGGCTTTGTCACAATGAAAAACACGTAAAATAACATTTTTGATATTTTTTCCAGTGGTATCAGTTGTTTCATCTACCGAAATCCATAAATATTGGTATTTTATGCATTTTCGTATGTTACTTAAGCATATTTGGTAAATATTTTTGACATTCAAATATATTTTGGAAGTAAAGAGCTTTTTTGTCACACTTTGTAGTATGTACATTTTTCCAAAAATTTTTTAATCGGTAACAAATTTAATTGAGATATAAGTGGTGTAAAAAATTTTAATTGACAGATAATTGAAAAAGCTATGAGCTTATCAGAATTGAAAACAAAAATTTTGTTGTTGTTTGTTTTAAATTATTTTAGAGCACAAAAAATCTAGATATACGCTAAAAAGGTTTAAAAAGCTCTTTAATACGAAAAAATTGCCGAAAATATGCTCTTAAAACTGAAACATGCAAAAAAATGCAAAAAATGCAAAATATGCAAAAATATACATTAACAAATCGATGCCAAAATTCTTAAAAATTAAAAATGAAGCGGCTAAATATCTAACATTCGACTTGATTGGTTGCATGAGAAAAAAACATGCAATTTCTAGTTTCCCTGATTATAACTATTACAAACAGATAATTAAGACCATATTATGTATGTACTAGACTATCGGAGCTCATATATTTTCTTTATAATTAGAAACTTTATAAATTTCTCTGCAACACTGTACTTATACACAAAATACTATAAAGTATCTACCACACAATCGATAACAAATACAAACATATGCTTTTTTAATCAAATTTTCAGGGAGGAACACGCTCTTTATTAAATAACGGGTCCGCCATCTAACGTTTTTCTTCAACTGGTGCTTATTTCGTGAATGGTAACATTTAGCTCATGTCTAAATTGATAGATAATTAGTTTTATCTTTCCGCTGAGCGAATATGGTTGTGTATACGCTTGAAAAACGCTGGGAAATATTGCGACATTACTTTGAAAATCATGGTAATGTTGCAGAATGTGTGCGAAAATTGTGTACGGATTTTGGAAGAAGAGAAGCACCGTCAGCTCCGTATGTAAACTAGCAAAATTGTCGCCTTTGGGGCACAGAAAACCCGCTCGCATACATTGAAAAGCCGATACACCCAAGACGAATCACTGTTTGGTGCGGATTTTAGTCCAGAGGCATAAATGGGCCATTTTTCTTCGAATATGTGCAAGGAGTGGCCATTACAGTCAAAAGCTATCGTTATCGGGCCATGTTGAACGAATTTTTGTTCACAGAAATTGACGAGGAGCATATCAGCAACATTTGATTTCAACCGGACGGCGTTACGTGCCACACAACCGAAGCTACGAGTACACTCGATGTTTTGCGTCCTGTTTTTGAAGATCGCATTATCAGCCGCAGAGCTGATGTCTTTGGCCACCTCGGAGCTGCGATTTAATACCGTTGGACTATTATTTGTGGACAATATTCGTGAAGCCATTGGTGAAATACAGCTGCACACAATCGATAATGTGCTTAAAAATTGGACCGATCGTGTAGGATACTGCATGGCCAGCCGATGCAGCTATTTGATCGAAATTATTTTCCATTGTTAACTGAAAGGATTGTAATTTCAAATAAAAAAAGTAATTTGAGAAAATATTCAGTAGTGTTTTTTTATAGCATTTTCAAAAAAAAAAAAAAAAATTATTTGGCGGACCCTTTACAATTGTTTAGAGAATATGCTGCGTTTGTATTTAGGTAAATAACCGTGCTAATGTTTGCATTCGACTATATATCTTAACCATAAAAGAAACACTTAATTGAGCCTTTAAGATAATTCTTTAATGTTTTATACATGGTGCTAAAATAAGGTTAAAATTAGTTCAATTACTTTTTAAAGGGTGTAGAAAGAAATTAATTTTATTACAATGTATTTTTAGTATAATATTTCATTAAGAACGTATTAAATTCAGGATTTTGCAATAAATTTAAAACTACATTACTTCTAAAGAAGGAAACGCAAAGCAATGTTAACTAAAATATTTGTATATAAGTTTTCCTTCTTTTTAATTAGTGTTGATTTATCGCTTCTGATTTTACTATAGAAAAATTCAAATATCCAATGTGATTAATATTTTTTGTCTGATATACATGTTGTCTGATATATATGAGGATACGAGTATATTGCGTTTAAGCTAACACACCTTTTATTGCATTGTAGCTTCTCGCCAGTAATAATAATTCAATAAAAAATTAATTTTTTTTATAACGTTCGAGCAACATTTTGGTGTCACTCGGTTCTAACTCCCGTAGTACCAAACCTTCTTGCTTTCTGATGATTTCTGAAATTACTGCTCAAGTGGCTTCAGCTGATCATACTCAATGAATATTGAGTAACGCCTCTAATATTCATCATCCACTAATTTTTCGGCTGACCAATTAGATGCTTGTCTTACGTTTCAAAATCATTACTTCTGATCCACAAAAACTATTTCACCCATGTTGAAAGCGATGGAAAACTTTCATACTTTTTTTCAAAGTGGATAAGTGAAACAGAACTTCCCGTAATTGATGCTTTTTTGACAGAAAATCCGATTAAACTTTGTTGTTTCGTTTAATAACTAAGTAAGAGTAAATAGCAGATATTTGGCCTTAAAAATGCCATATAAGATATTAAAAACACAAAACACGTGTAAAAGGTAAACCTTGTTTTGTTAATCCCGCATTTTTAAGTTATACACCGCATATGTTGTGGTTAAGCATACCATTTGGACTTGACCTATACTATGTCTTTCTTGTATTTTATTTTATTTTCTTCTCCGTTACTTTTTCAGTTTCTTTAATCAATTTTATCTTTCAAGCTAAGTAGATGGATGATTAATCCACTGTAGCTTCCTCCACATGATTTTGCGTAGTGGTGAGGATCCTTGCTAATTGGTGGTGATCTTTACCTTAGCATTGTATTTTTTCCCAGTAAGTAGCGTATTCTTGTGATCATTCGTCTGATGTTTGTCATCATCGCCAGAGGTAAGCGGGAAGGTCAGGGGGGATTATTCTTTATTTTTAGATGGAGTTGTCTGGAGGGAAGTTGAAGAAACTTTATTAAACATTCGAAACCACAATTAAGTTTTTCTTCTTCATATCCTCTGCGGGGTTTCGTGTTGTGTGTTGTTATGTGCTCGCTTTAACCACTACACCGCACCACCCCGTCCTTCTTGTTATTAAATTGTAAATATTTAAGTTTAAATTTGAAATAATAAAATTTACATAAATGAACATTTAAAAATATAAAATAAACAGAAACTTTAAAAAATTTGTTCTTACATACAATTGTCGTTGCAGAGGTTCACTTCGAAGTTACAGCTTTTATTAAAATTAAATCACTAAAATGTTTACTGTTTAAATATTTATATTATCCTTAATGTCAATTTCACAAAGCAAATAGAGAACTAATAGAGTTTGAAAGCTTTTCATCCTTAAATCATATGAACAATAAATGACTAAAATTTGTCAAAATTTTTTAGCCTGAAAGCATAATAAGAAATTATACACATATGTATTTAGGTTACCAATCATAATTTATATCTAAATATGTATTAGCCTTTTGAAAGAACTTTAATATTCCTAATTATTCCAGTTCTATACGAATGTGTTCTAATTTCGTTTTATTTTTTGTGCTATATTCTCATATATGCTGATTACTAATATTTGCATAAAACATAAGCTCATTAAGATAGAACGTATGTGTAATAAATATTTATTATACGAATAATTTATTTGCTATCTGCTATAGAAATCCGTTCTATTAACTAAGAATACCAGAAACTATGTATTTAAGAAGGATTATACATACAAATGATGTACTATTTACTAAAATTATATAATACTTTCAACTATAACAAAGAAAAATATACATTTACTAGGGAGATCGAAAGGTTATTATTCGATCGGTTTAAAACGTTTTTTTTTTAGTTTTGTCGAATACGGTTTTTTTTTTAAATCTTAATTTTTCGAATACCAAATAAATCGGTTAATTTAACACGAATAATCGGCTAATTTAAATAAGTATAATTTTTATACGTTTGTATATTTTTTATTAAAAATGTTCTCATCGTTTAACTTTTTGTATAAATTTGATTATTTTTGTATATATGACAACCTTGAACTTGAAAACCATGGTAGATCGAAAAAGATATAAACTCTTGAGCAAAAATAACCTTTCTCATCTTCTGTAAATAAATATTGATTTTTATATATGGAGAATGATCAACTAAACACATTAAAAGCCCACAAACCCACAAATGCCTGTTCCGAACGGCAGAAATATTAGTAAGTAAAGTTTTTCACAGCGTAAATACACATAACAAGTCACTAGTAATGTTATGAGGTGATATCGCTGTTGGAAATTGTCAGATGGTGTGGCCTGGGATTGAACCGACGACTTCTTGGTTGGAAGGTGGGTTCTTACCTAACATACCACAATGACACACACACTATTAAATACGTGGTGCATAAATTTACATACAGTGCTGCTCGAAATCTAAGCAAATATTCTTGTCGAGGCCATTAAGGACTCGTATATTACTAATAGATTTATTCAAAGTAAAACATTTAATTTTTGTTATCTTAAATTATAACTATAATAACAAACCTTTAATTCCTTTCTCTACCAAATCATACAACAAAATGAAATTACCTCCTTGAGTAGCTGTTCGAAACTTAAGCATTTTTCAGTACTTTGAGTAATAAGCTTTGTTTTTTATCGCCTCCGTACACCGTTTTGGCATAGTTTTTATGAGATTTATTAGAACTATTTTTAAAATTGATAGCTACTTTAATTTTAAGCTCTCCATCAGCTTCTGCTTATTTTTAAAACGACATGGTCCAGCACTGCGCTTCAAGAAATAGGAATAATTTTATTTGAGTAAAAGAAGCGGTTAACCGGTTATTTGAATTATTATTAACGGAAAACCCGTTTTTTAAAAAGTGATACTTTTCGAATTATTCGAAAACCAGTTTTTGAAAAAAGTCGAATAATCGACCACCCTACCATTTACTAATAAATCAATTAATTATTTAAATACTAAAACTCATAGCACCATTTAATATTTATTTATATTTACTATAAACTAATTAATTAAAATTAATTAATTAAAATTAATTTTTGCCTTGTACGAAACTTACTTGGAATTTATGTCTTAAAAATAAAATGCTATAAATAACCACTACGACTAGCTGCTACATAGTGTAAAACATCAGTATAGTTATTAATCACTTCTCAAGAATATTTACGAGTATTATTATTTTATTAAAAGCATGAGTTACGTTAACTTTTTTTACACAAGAGTTGGGGAGTTGCTTAGTCATAATAGGGCTATGCCATAAGGAAAATCATCAAACAGAGTTAAATATGCCCTTTTTCGCAGAATAGCATTATAGCAGAAATGATATTAATTTATTTATTTTAAACTAAAATACAACATACGTGAGGATCAATTTTTAATTAACTAAGCTAAGATAGCCTATAGTTCCTTCCAGAAAGACACTCTAGGTTCTGCTTTTTAACTGTACACAGTCTTCAAACAAGCATGCATTCAGTTTTATATAGTACTAGAGTAACCCTTCCGCGTTGCAGGTAGGTTGCCTGTACTTGCTTTTTGACTGTTGTGGATAGATAACGAATTTTTAACTATTACCGTTTTCCACACATGCAAAATTCCATATTTTCTTAAAACTGATTGCTTGAATTGACCGCCAAGTTATATAGAAATTTCAACTCTCAACATTCTCCATATATACAAATATCGACTTTGTATGGGGGTACCATGCCCACTTATTAACTGATGGTTTCTATTATCTAAGAAGTCATTTAGAACAAATTCAGAATCCACCATTCTAATTGTTCTCAAAGGTATACAAAAATCAATATTACCGATTGTCATTGTACACATAAGACATTATGACAGGCGGTTTGGTAACTTTTCAAGTGACAATAAAAAATCATAATATGGAAAATGGAGGGCATTTGTGTGATACTTATTTGGTAATATATAGAAAAATCTAAATGCCATATCCCCGGAAACACCGTATCATACGTACATGAGTTTTTTAATAATTGTACAAGTTTTCATAGATGACAAGGATTGATTTTATCTTGCAGACGTCCGTATATTAGTGAGTCTTAAAAGTCAATATCATTGAGAATCATTAGTGCTTTATTTGCAGACAAAATTCTGCGTCGGTAGACATCTTGTCGACTTATAGTAGTCGGTTCATAGACAAGTTAATAATGACGATTTGGAAAACATATGGCATAACATCACGTATGCTTTGTGTTAATAATAACAAATATGTTATTATCATTGTAATTAAATATTCGATAGACGCCAAAGTGTTAACACGCATTTTTTCAATCACTATAATATGTCGAATTTTGTACGTAAAAAAGATGTTTTATTTCGAAGAATACGTCTGCTGAAAGTTATCGATTGTTGGTGGAAGCCAACATGCACCAATTTAAAAAACTCACAGAAGACAAGCGGAAGCTTGGTCAGCCGAAAAAGTTTGAAGATGATGAATTCGAAGCATTACTCGACTAAGATTTTAGTCAAACACAAGAAAAACTTACGTTATCATTGGGAGTCACACAACAAACTATTTCCCTACGTTTAAAAGCATTGGATTCATACAAAAGCAAGGAAATTGGGTCCCATATGAATTGAAGCCGAGAGACGTTAAAAGGCGATTTTGCATGTCGAAATTGACGGTTGAACGCTACAAAAAGATGTAATTTTTGCTTCGTATTGTTACTAGTGATGAAAAATTGATACATTACTATAACCCAAGCTTAAAAAGTCAAATGTAACGGCCAAACAGCCGAATTAACGCCGAAGCCGAATATCCATGACGCCAAGGTAATGGGCTGTATTTGTAGTACCCCTGTATTTGGAGTACCCTTATTTTGTGTTAAGAACTGTTGAAGTCCGGTCAGACGATCACAGGGGAACTGTACCGAATACAATCTATCCGTTTGAAGAGACCAATCAACGAAAAACGACCACAATATCCGACCAGACACAAAGCCATAATCTTCCATCAAGACAACACTCGGTCACATGTTGCAAGATAGGTCAAAAACTATTTGAAAAACAGTGAATAGGAAGTTTTAGTCACCCGCTTTATAACCTAAACCTTGCCCCTTCTAAATGTCATTTGTGTCGATGGATGCAGAACGTCCTTACTGGAATACGCTTCATTTCAGAAAAGGGTGTCAGAAATTGGCTTAATTAATTATTTACCTAAAAACCGGAGCAGTTATTTTAACAATCCATATTCTATCAGAAAGATGGGAAAAAGTAGTGGCTAACGATGAACAATACGTTGAATAATGCTTCAATTCATTTTGTTATTATAGTAAATGCATTTTTCAAGCAAAAAAATCGATATTATTAACTTGTATACCCAATATGTAACTCCCTTAGTTTGTGTCATTGTCATAGATGAAAATATCGAGGTGATAATGTGGTTCGAGTACATTAGTGCCACTCAAATACAAATTTCGGGAAATGGACCTATCAATTTCCCTTTAGAGTCATGCGACTTGATATTTCTGAAGTTACTGATTTGTGAAATCACTGATTTGTGCTGATAAACCAGCAACAATCGAATCTTTGGAGGCTAATATTGTCTAAGTAGCCCAAAATTGGGCCGTCCAGAATGTGCCTCTTTTCTTGCACAACCGTGGTGGCCATACGGCCAAATTCATTTTAGAATGTTAATACCATATTCATATATATGGACTTTACGAATAAAAAAATTTTTGGATTAAAATATAATTTTTGTGCTATTTTTACAATTTTAAGTTTTATCCGGCCAAAAAGAAATACCCTGTACATCTTATTATTCTACCTTAATAAAATTGTGGTTTAACCTTATATTTAGTTACTCTAATAGACCATCTTTATAAATAAGCAATTAAAAGCTAATGACGGCGAATTACTTTTGTTAAAATAATCAAAAATGTCTGTCTTTATTGGGTCAAAACTCATATTTGTGTAATATTTTCACTTTGTTCAACAAACTTTTTTAAAACTAATGGTAAAATCAAAACTTGTTCCGCATAATAAAATATTTAAAGTTTTTACATTATTGCTGTATTTGCAATTCTTTTACACTAATATATAAGATTCTCTATAACACCCAAGGTCGCTGTTAAAGTTTGCTATAACGTGTGTTATAATTTCTATTATTTATTGTAAATAATTTTGATTATTTTTTTTTTTTTTTTCATAAAATTAGCCATGTCGTGGTTAGTTTTAGATGTCGAACAACAATAAACACTTCATTGTTTATCTTTAATTAAAATTTGCATTCATGTTGTTCTATTGTCCTGAAAACATCAAGTTTACGCCATATTGAGCAAATATTAATGCTAAATTTACAGTATTAACATAGATTTATAAACTATAAAATATACATTTAACACCTAATTCTTCTAAAAAATAATCAATTGTAAATAGAAACAAAAATTTTTATTACGTTTTTGGAAACAAAAGTGAAAATAAATAAAATAAATTAAACATTCATTGATAAAAGTAATTTTATAAATGTGTAGTAACTGTTTAGGAATATAACCGTTTTATATATCCCAATATTAAAAACGTTTACTCACTTGTTTCTTTTCGAAACTAAATCACTTTTTACTATTCATTAGGGCTTCACCCTACAATCATTTTAACCGAAAATTCTAGCAAATTTAACTACTGTTGTTTTTAAGTTTTAGAACAATTTTACCCTGATTTTAAGGCTGTTTGATTTCTCTATTTATGTTTATTTTAGTAGGTGTATAAAATATACACACATATACATGTAAAATATACACACATATACATGTAAAATACACACACTTCTACATGTACTGACAAGTTTAGAAAGAATGTAGTTTTATTTCTCTCTAGGATAGATAGTGGTCTAGCTTTTAAGAACAATTGTTTATAGTTTCGTATAATACATGTTAACATTTCAAGTGGATTATTTTTATATTAATACAATGCGTATAATTACAGTGAAGGACGATTAAGATAAAGATTTCTGAAAAAAATTTCAAGCTTTTTATATCATATTTTGAAACCAAAGCTGTTATTAAGTATTTTAGTTAGTTAACAAAAACTTCTGTAGTCTGCGATCATAAATATGGTAATCATATAAGCAAAATCGAATCAGTTCTAAAGTTTTGTGTCTTCGAAATCTTCAAGGCAAAATAAATATGGTTTTACCACCGCACGAAACGCATCTTGCACTTCTCAATCTTTAAAAGCAGATGAACTTTTACGAACATTTCCTTTCATTAATAACCTTATATGAGGTATTATTGATTCCAAGTTCATGCATAAGCCGAAGTATATAGTTAAAATTAACAAATTGTAATTAGTTCTGAAAAATTTGTGCTAAATTCGACAATCACTTTTCTTCTTACTAATCACTGATCAGAAAATTGCATTTCTTTAAAAGTAACATGCATATTTTAAACATCTAGTTAAGTATTATTTAAGTTTCAACACGTTGCTACAGCTGAATAAAACCTGGGAAGTGACACTATTTTTTTGATAGCCTCTGTAGAGTACAAGAAGAATCTGATTTTAAAATATTCGAAACATCTTCAAAATTTTAAGTTACTGGTAAAAATCCGATTTTTCGTACCTTTATGCATTTATAAGCTGATAACTTAACTAAATATCTGTTCGAATTTAAATAGAAATGAAACATACCTTTTAAATGGTATACCATACATATATATCATATATATCATTTAAGTAACATTGAGGAATCTGTGTGCATTTTCTTAAGCAAACATGGGTACAGTCAATTTATTTTCACATTTTTATATAGGTATCGTACTACTTATGAATTGATCTTACGTTTAAGAAATCGGTTGAAAATTGACGAAGCTATTAAGCCTCTTTATAGAGAAATTTCAGAAAAATCTTTCAATTGTTATTACACTTTAAAAGAGTATTTTATAAAAAACTTTACAACTTGGTAAAAATCGTATTATTGTTCCATGAGTTGTGTTACTAAAAAGTTTAATTAATTTTGCAAATATAAACCGATTTTAATCCTCTATAGCCCAAACTCTTGAAAAGCTGAAACATTTCAATGTAACATAGATTTATGTAAATAAAGAAACATTTGGTCTACAAAATTAAAAAAATTTTTGTTAACTTTTTTATTTCACCCGTACACCCGGGCTATCTGTTACATTGAGTTAAAAGGTAAAAGATTATATGTAGTGTGAAAAGTTTTGAATAAGTTATTTTTTTGCTAGTTGTAGCACAATGCTTTATACCACAGAAAATTAACAAAATTTAAGTTTTGCTCTAAAACTTATGTTTTTACTTTAACTGTTTTCCAAACTTCAAGTTCATATAATTTCCTAATGACGTGTTCATTGCAGACAAAATTAATAAATAACATGGTCACATAGTGTTACGATTTATATTTAAAAATTTTATTTTATATATTAAAGCGAGTTTTACAGTTTGTTACAGATATGTATGTTAAATGTGGCTGTAAAGGTATATAAAATTGTCTTTAAAACATTATGTAAAAAAATGGGTTTTCAGAGAAAAAAATTAAACATGACATACGGATATTTTTGACTTATAACTAACTAGATGATCGGCCTACTGCAACAGGTGTATAGGATAAATGTTGCTGCCATCTTTTGTTGCCTAGAAACAACTACCTCTGTATACTTGGTATAGTGATAGCTCGGAGC
Organism: Wohlfahrtia magnifica; assembly: GCA_023159175.1. Lineage (NCBI taxonomy): Eukaryota > Metazoa > Arthropoda > Insecta > Diptera > Sarcophagidae > Wohlfahrtia > Wohlfahrtia magnifica. The sequence continues at coordinate 1,341,119 of JAKWBJ010000496.1, read as the reverse complement.
CTTGCTGTCGCTGTTCGTTAGGTAGCTCTTTTGGTAATTTTTCCAAGAAGTGGTGTCGTCTAATCCTCCCGATGATGTTTTGTAGTTGATGTTCCTTTTCTTTTCTCACCGCAAGGAGGGGAGATCAGGATTCTTCTTGGATGGATCATCATCTTAAAAAGCCTTATTTAAAATTCTATGTTGTGATGAGCTGGGCTGCGTGTGGTGTTGCAAGCCTTTTAACCAGTAAGCAACACAACGCTGTAAGAAACAATTTCATAGGCTTACTTTTACTTACTTATTTTTTGTTTATATATATATATATATATATATATATATATATTTTGTATATATATATTTTGTATTTCATTAAAAATCAATCATTTATCAGTTTTAACTGGAAATTAAAATATGTATTAAAATTCAGCAAAACTTTGTTATTTCTTTGAAAGCCAAATTGAGTCTAAATAAAATTATATTTAGCTCTTTATGTGAAATCTATTTTTACAATTATAGTTTCCGTGCAAGTCTTTTCGTATTCAATACTTAAAAGGAAAGTACACTATGTGACAAAATAAAGTATACATTTTTAATGAATATGATCATTTTGCTAGGAATTAAAAACCACTTAAGATATTTCCAAAATTTATTTTAAATATAAAATAGTAATGCATCTGAGAAATAAAAATCAATTTTTATATATACAACATAGAAAAAAATTAACTTTTATGGATTTTTTATATATTAAAGAATATTTCGCTCGCGACAATTTAAAATATAAAAATCAAACAAATTAGACTAAATCAATTCCTATATAAAATTATAACTACTTATTATTTTTTTCGTGTACCTTTTTTTTATTTTTAATGACAATGTTTCGGTATACTATTGACAAACTGAAAATATCCTTGTTTATTTATCCTGTATCCTTTATTTATCCTGTATCCTTATGGCATTAGTTTTACTACTTAAAGATATTTTAATGTCCCGAACTGATAATATTTTATCAATAGAGTTCAACTTTGAACATCCCAACAAACTTTATCATATTTGGGTTTTATTATTTTCAAAAAATTTGATAGATTCTTAAAATTATTCGTTAGCATTTTATTATACACATTAGCTGCGATATTTCCACCGACTTTTACTAAGTTACTGACTCTTCTTAAAAAATGGCAGACCTATACAAGAAAACTATGACTTAGAGTATACTGAACGAAATCTAGTCTGGCGTGGTCACAACTCAGAAACTTATCGGCATAATTATTTCTAACTAAAAGTATGTTAACTTACCAATAAATGAAATGTAATTTGCTTTTTCCAGCGAATTTTTCTATTTGATTTTCAGTGTGAAAAATGATACTATACATGTGGCAAATCCAAAATTGCTCATTAAGATTTGACATTTCTTATGAATAGACTAACAAACGAATAACGCTTGCAAATAATCATTGAATTTTATTATCAAAATACGTGCTGTGTGAGATATGTTTTCATTTCGTAAATTAAATCTATTTTCTGAAAAGAGCTGATTTTTGACTCAAAGTATACGTCAACAAACATAATTGGCTAACTTGGTATAGAGAACAGCTAGAGGCAGTTCAAGAGTATTCAATGTACCCTGAACTATTCGCTGCGATTGGTCAACATTTTTAATTGAAATAGTGTTTAAAGAGTAGGTGGCCCTATTGCCCTAAATAATCATTTCATTCACTTTAGCAAATTTTCTGCGTTTTTTCAATTTTCAAACTTAAAATGGTTAGAAAAAAAACTTTATTAATGGTATTTTTATTAAAGAAAAAAAAACCCTTTTAATCGAACCGGTTTTCAACTTAAAGAGGCAGAAACTGGTTTTTGAAAAAAAGTGAGAAAGTGCGGGTTTTTAACGTATTCAAAAACCGGTTGGATTATGTCGAATAGTTGACAAGTTTACTGGCACTACATACAAGGCAAATTTGACTCAAAATATCTATTGAAATTTGTTTCATACTATATATTTTTTTTACTATTGGGTGGGCCATTTAAAAACTTAAATTTAAAAATAAAACAAAACAAAAGCGGATTGAAATTTTGCCAAATTAATTTTTTTATTGTGAAGTACAACTGTTTCGTTTAGAAATGAAATATTATATCGTTTTTCGAGTATATGTGGTCGTACCTCGGCAATAGCATTACGAATTTTGGTCTTAAAATGCTTAATTGTCTTCTGGTCACTTCTGGCTTCTGTAAAACCACGTTTGGCTTTTTGAGCTCCAAATACGGAAATTTTGCTTATTAACGTACCTACCAAGATGAAAGTGAGCTTCATCCGAAAAGATGATTTTTGCTTTTTTGATTTTTTTGCAATTTCCGACCGACTGTCTTTGTTTTGAAAACAAATTTCCAATAAATCGCAACATTACTCAAGCGTAAATCGATTCATTTCGTTCAGTGGAGATAATATTATGAATTTTGTGACAGAATAGAATAACATAAATATTGCCAGATTCGAAATAACCGCAGATTCAAATTTAAGCCGATAGATGGCCTAGTCGATATAACATATTTTTCGTTGCAAGATTACATTTAGCAATCGTACAAAAAAAAATATACCCTATTGCCGGATTTGAAATAACCGCTGGTTAAAATTTAACCCGATATAACAAATTTTGTCGTTGCAAAATTATATTTAGGAATCGTACAAGAATATTCATACCCTAAAGTATAGATTATACTTTGTCTTTATATTAGTGAGAGTCATTTAGTGAGGCTTGTCGAAACAATCTTGTACAATATGCTCATGTTGATTTAAAGTATAATGTTAATTTTCTAACAATTTTTTCTGCAGTATTTTAGTTTTGTAGTTAAACGTTACATTTTATGACTTAATATAAGCAATAAAAATGTTAAAGTTTTTCAATAACAATATTTTAGTAAAACAAACAAATTCTCAACATAAGTTTATTTCCGAAGTTTATAAATTATTTTTTTAATAACGTTAATTTATAAATTTGTAAAACCTTAAAAAAAACAGTAGAATTCTATAGTTAGCACAACTGCTTACATAATATGTAGATATATTCAAATTTAAATTAAACTGTTTAAAAATGTATATTATATATCGCACTTGATCAATAAGAGGGTATTAACACAAAATTTTAAAATTTTCAGTTGAATTGAAAAACTTTTTATGATAACATTTTAAGAGAATTTGAAAATCTAAATACATCATAGTAAGCAAAAAAAAAAAAATATTTTTTTTATGAAAATACACGATACATTTCTATATCCACTTTTGTATTTACTCAAAATAGTGAATTTTTGGTGATATAAAAGTAATCACTACACTATCATAAAAATAGTCTCAAATGTGGTTTTCGAGATGAAAGAGTAATCGGAATACGTTTAAATTTTACAGTAGATAGATATTGATGTTGTTAGTTGATTTCTTGCAAAAAGTAAAAATTTTAATACCCTCTTGTTGATCAAGTGCGATATGTATGTTTAAAAATAATGTGTATTTAGGACTAAATAAAAACGAAAGAAAAATTAGTTTAAAACTTTTCATTTAGCATAAAATCTCTGTTAATGATATGATGACATGAATAAAAATTGCACGATTTACAGAGATTATTTTTGAAGATCATTTAAAATAATATTTTATTTGCAAATTAATTTTGTTGTTACGAAACAAAAAAAAAAAAAAATGAAACAAAATACAGAATTTAATATTATAATTAAAGTGTTGCATATTTATTGAAAGATTTAAAGCAACAATTTATTGTGAAGTCCCAATATACTTATAGCGTGTTTTTTATAGAGGTATAGAACTTTAAGTTGGCATTACTTTTCAAGATGGCGACCGATTTAACAGATGTCAAGTGATTTATTCTCAGTTTGGTTCGGCAATTCATCATGAATAGACCCACATCTGAACAACGCTTGCAAGTAGTGCAATTCTATTTCGAAAATAATAGTTCTGAGCGGAAAACCTATCGCGCACTTCGTCCATTTTATCGTTGACAAAATCGTGGGTCAGAGTAGTTAATTCGATTAACCATGGGACGTTTTCGCACCACGTTTACTCTTATTGATAACTCGCATCCCCAGAGACGCTGTACGGTGCGTACAGAAGAAGCTATTGCTGATATAGTGTAGCATTGAGGAAAACCCGAATAAGTCCATCCGCCATCGAGCACATGAATTGGATCTGTGTCCATCCACTTTATGGAAGATTTTGTAAAAGGATCTTGGTTTGCGTGCTTACAAAATCCAACTCGTGCAAGAATTGAAGCCATGCGATCATCAATTTTGGTGACCGCCTAACTTCACGTTTTGGACCTGCGAATTGGCCTCCAGTATCTTGGGATTTAACACCGCTAGACAACTTTCTGTGGGGCTATGTAAAGTCCTTGGTCTATGCGGTAAAGCCACAAACGCTTGACCATTTGGAAGACAACATTCGCCGTTTTATTGTTGATATACGGCCACAAATGTTGGAAAAAGTCATCGAAAATAGGACTCCAGATAGCACTACATCCGCGCCAGCCGTGGCGGTTATATGCCAGAAATCATATTTAAAATGTAATGCCACAAGATTATATTTCGGATAAATAAAATTCATGTCAATCGAATAATCCATCGTTGTTTTATTGCAACTTAAAGTTCTATACCTCTACAAAAAACACCCTATATGTTGAATAAATTTTCCCTTGATTGACAGGCTTACTTAAATGTGTTTTTTGTTAAATTTTTATTAACATATATAGGGTATCCGCCAGGAAGGTATACTACTTTGTTTGCTTATAATTTTTAATTATATGAAAGCTCATGGATCTTATATCGATAAATGTTTCACTTAATGTTAGCAATTATGTATGGAATACAATATCAGATAAATGCCCGCCTCTGTTAGCCTCACAAATGCGACCACTTTTAAGCACATTTTTTATTACATTCTCACACATTTCACGCCGTATTTCATTAATTTCATCACGAATGTTTTATTTGAGTTGCTCTAGCGTTTCTGGTTTGTTTACATAAACCTTGATTTTTAGAAGTCCGGAGCAGTCAAATCAGGCGACCGTGGAGGCCAATCAACATCACCATTCCTTGAAATAATTTGTTGTGGAGGTAGGTTTCATAGTAATTGCATTGTAATTCTGACTGTATGCGATGCGACACCGTCTTGTTGAAACCACATGTTACTCAAGCCCAAACCATGCAGTTGTGGAGTTAAAAAGTTTTCAATCACATCACGATATCGCTCCCCATTGACAGCTACTGTTACGCCGTTTTCAGTTTCAAAGAAGTAAGGTACAATGATACCTCCTATCCAAATTGCACACCAGACTGTCACTTTTAATGGATGCAAAGGTGACTTATAAATAATTTTATGGTTTTCCATTGCCCAGAACTGACTATTCTGTTTATTCACTTAACCATTCAAATAAAAATATGCCTCATCATTCATTATGACTTTTTCATGAAAATCGAGGTTGTCATGCGCGAGCTATAACATCCTATTAACATATGTACGGTGGCGTAAATGGTCTTCTGGAAGAAGCTCCTTTGTCAACTGAATCTTAAATAAAATCAAATGCAAATCTTTGTGCAAAATTTTGATCAAAGTTGTGCTTTGAAGACCAAGTTCCTGAGCACGTCGTCGAATTGAGGTTCATGGATTGTTTTGAACCCTTCCTTGAACAGCAATGTTTTTAGCCGATCTTGCAGTTCGTTGTGGTCCATGCTTGGTCCTATCAGCTACAGTGCCTCTTTCTTCGAAATCATTCACTACACGATAAAAAGTGCGTCTTGTTGGCACGTTGTTTCTCCCAAAAATTTCAAGTAACTTTCTCATCGTCACAGTAATCGGTGATTTATTTTGATAAAATGCTTTAACAATTAAAACACGTTAGTTTACTAAATATTTTGACATAATAAATTTGCCACGTTTCTATCTCACTACTGCCAAATATGAACGGTCAAGACTAATGTTTACCAAAATGGCGGCAAAACAAAGTAGATCACCTTCCCGGCAGACTCTTCTTCGATTTTAAAACGCTTTTTATACAAAATTACTGTTTGTTATCTCTTTGTCTATATCCATGTTATTTGGCCAGAATAAATATTAAATATAATTTTAGAAATTTTTTATTACAAGCCGTATGAAACTCGCCGAAAATAAATAAGTGAAAAAAATATAGGACAGATATTTTTTTTTTTTAATTTTTGACAGTGTGTTAATTGAAAATTTTAAAAAGATGGGCACTCTTCTAGTAAGCTGATTTGGGGACGCTGAATTCAATCTCGCTGGGCGTTTCTCAAACAAGCGAAATGTAGTATAGTAACACAATATTACTGTGCTAGACGTAAATTTTAAAAAGCCGAGCGAGCATCCATTTTAAATCTAATATTAAATTTTGATGCTAAATTATTTTAAAATAATATTTCTTTAACTATACTAGCTAAACATAGAAGTGCTTCTATCTTAATTGAATGTGCAATTTCGAAAAGGACACATGTCCGAATATTTAAAGTTTACAGGAAATGAAAAGAACTAATTATTTTGTAATGAAGTATAATAGTTCACGAAATTTTATACAGATTATATTTTAGGGCTAATTTGTAACTGAAAATTACAGAAGTATTTGGATATTGACTTTATTATATATGATTGTTTATATATTTAAATTAATAAGATGTGCCAGTTTCGAAATTTATGATATAGATTATACAAAACTTAACGAAAATAACCATATTATTTTGCGGGAAGCTCTTTTCCATTTGTAGTTGGCCATTGCAGTACTTTGTCAAAAAATTCTTAAATTCTGCCGGTATATACTGCTTGAGTTTTACAATATCTACAATTTTCAGACAATTAATACGAGGTACTTTGGTACCTCGTAGGTACTTTGTCTCTATAAGCTCTCGTTGTGCCTTAAAAAAGCGGTGCTGCGTTGCATTTTTTTTTTTTGTACTATTTGTTTAAATAATAATTTCGAAAAGGGCACATCTCTTAGAATTGTGAACTATCTGCCATGACGTCTAAAGTATAAATAATACTAGGGAGGCTAGTTTTTTAAGAATAGTAGGTAGGAAAGCATTTGGGACTCATTGGCACGAAAAATGCATTTGCCAAAATATGCGAGATGTGCCCTTTTCGAAATTGCATATTCATTAATTGTCTAAACTATTATCTTAATTATAATTTTTACCCCTTACCTCAATTTTATCCCTTTCCGCTAAAAATTCAATCAGTAGTTCTTTCCAGAAAGACACTGTTAAAATTTTAAAATAATTGATTCTGTTTTTTAGCTACATATGTACACAAAAAACATACCTACACATTCAGTTTTATATAACATAAGATAGCATTTACCAATTACGCCCAATTTTTGACTGATGATTTGTATTGATCATGAAGTCATTCAGACCAAATTCAGAAACTATCATTTTAATCACTCCCAATATACGCAAAGATCAAAATTTAGTTCGTTTGGGAGGTACCACACCCACTTGTCCAATTGCGGCTGTTATTTAACTAATGACTTTCATTTACTAAAAAGCTATTTGGACCAAATTTAGAGACTCTTCTGTTGCCATTTTGGAGATAGAGACAAATAAACATTACTCTATATGGGCGTGACACCGCCCAGTTGGAATTTTTGATGTATATATATATATAGCCTATAGTTCCTTCCGTACGTAGAGAGAAATACTGTAATAATTATAAGATTACCGGTTCGGTCGCTTACAGCTGTTTATAAAGCTCAAACACACAAACACACGTTCATTTAGATCAAGAATATCTCGAATTTTTCAATTCAAGCACAGTATTTTTACAATATACATACATTTGTCTTATTATATACGGTGTAGAGCTTTGAAGTTTGAATAAACATTTTTTAGCTGTTCGGTCGGTATATTCACTTAGACCTTGAAATAAAATCAAAAAATTTTTCAAATTTATATTATAAAAATTAACACAATTTTTATTTATTAAATCAAATCAACTGAAAAATATTTTAAACAATTTAGAAGGTAAATCTTTATTTACCCTTGTATATATGAAATAAAAAAATTGTTATGTACTTGTACATAACTATTGTTATATACTAATTATTGTTATGTACTTGTACATAACTATTTTAAGATGACAAGTGACCACTTGTCACTTGAACTTGTGACTATGGCAGTGGGTTATATATAGTGCCGTATATACACAAAATGTAAAACAAATATATGTACATACACCTACATTAAACATGTGTTGAAAATTGTAATGAAAAGTGTACACTATCGTAAATAATATCTTTATTATCTCACAAACATAAATTCGAAATTTACATGTAAGTAAATTATATTTTCACAAATTTTTTAAAATACATCTATATAATGTTAAAGGAATTAAAGTACAAGTAATAATAGATTCCTAATTTCAATAATTATGGCCGTTTTTGCCTGATCTTATTTTGAAAAAATCGCCTTATTCACGAAATTTCAACATAATTGATTTAGTCGCTTATGCGTGTTTAAATGACAAACAAACAAACAGACTTACAAAGAAATTTATGTATTAGATGGAAAGTCGAGAGAATATGTGATTTATTATAGTTTTTTCTTTTTTTTTGTAATTGTGGCAAATTTGGTAACATTTTTGAGATATGCTTTCGGGTTAAGATTGTGCTACAAACTTATTCAGCAATTAATAATTACATCTTTCTGTATCTCAAACGATTTTCTTGACTTCGTTTAGCTACACTTCATTTCATTGTAATAAATATTACCCATTAATGAGCACTATTTTAAAGTCAGGCAGCAGTTGGCCATTAGTCGACAAGTGTGAATTACTTTAAAATAAAATAAGCACAAGCCTTTCCAATTGGCTTAATATATGTCAGTTTTCTGTGAGAAGTTTAGAGTTTTAAATGAAATAGCATTATATCTTAATAATTATAACAGACGACCGAAAAAAGTTCGTATATTAACGAGGAAAGATTTACACGTAATTTATTGCCTGTTCAAGTACGAATCAGTGCTTTTTTACCTCTCATTGTGTAAATTTTTATTGCATTTTCTATGAAGCTTGCTCGTGGTATTAAAGCAAACTTCTTACAAACGAAAACTATTAGCAATTTCCCAAATTTATAAAAATTATTCTTTAAATTCTTAATTTTTATAAATTCATAATGATATATGGCCCCAATTCATCATCGAAAACGTTTTTTCTCATAGATAAGCTATCTAAACATAAAAAAATATAATAAATATACAGATTTTATACTTCAGATATTCATCTTTATGAATAATAGGAAAACCAGCAATAACAACTGGATGTTTCAGTACAAAAACGAAAATAAGTCAATTTAATTCACTCAATGAATAATCAGACAAAGCAAAGTTTGAATTACTTGAATGCAATTATCTTCGAATCAGTAATAATTTGTATATCCTTTATAATATAGCACAGTCAGTAAGCGTATTTTTTTAAATTCAAATTAGTTAAAGAATCAAATAATTTGATAATAAATCATCTCAACATAATTTAAAGTTTTCATTTTATAAATGTTTTATTCACCGACGAAAGCAATTTTAATTTGCAAAGATTAGAATACTAGTAAGGGTTTGGGCTTGTATTTTTAGTGCTGATGTGCGCAATTTGTCAAAATGCATTTTATTTTAGTAAAGTGGTCACATTTGCTTATCTCAATACTCGAAACGAAAATGCAAAGTTAGCTCAGGGAAATCGGGTATCGGAAACCACCGCGAATTCTATCAAGCTAACGACTCCATGCACAAATCTTTAGCTGATCCGTAACAGTTTCGAACTTATAGAAACAGGTGCACAGAGTACTGAACCTTATGTAATTGGAAGTCTTTGGGAGGAAAAGTCTAACGAAGTTCAGGGCAACGCCATAGTTTAGCTTAATGTAATATATCAAACTCAATTATAAGACGCTTACTGATTGTGCTAGATTACAAAGGATATGTAAATTTTACTTTGTCCGATTATGCGTTAAGTTTAAAAAATTTCGTTATTTTGGTCTTTGTACTGAAACTTACAGTTGTTTTTGGATCAGATGCTGGTTATCCTATCACTCATAAAAATAAATATCTGAAGTATTAATAAGATACCGAAAAATCTATATTTTTATTATATTTTTTTACGTTTGGAGGACTTATCTATGAGATAAAAGTGTCCAATTACGCGTTAGTTTTAATTAATCATTTTTTATCTAAGAAGAGACTTTAGAGCTTAACTTCTAGCCTTTTTATTTTATACAACAACAACTTGTGGTATATTCTGCTAAATGCTTTGTTTCAATCACAATATACACGTCATAAATATTACTATTTTTACTGACTCAAATCTTTTTAGTTTTTCACTTTACGCTTGCACTCTTTTCTTTCATTATTTAAAAAGTCTAGAGCATATACTTCCTTTTAACGTTGCTTGCAATTAGCCAAATTTTTTTTTTTTTACCATTTTATCTCTATAGTTTTTTATTATTGTTCTTAAATAATGTAGAACAATAAAAGAATAATTGCAATTTAGTCGCTAAAGTCAAAAGTAAAGAACGAAAAATTAAGGAAGTGCATTTAAAGAGGAAGTTACTCTATAATATAATATGAAAAATACAAACAACTAACGTTAAAATAAAAAAATATGAAAAGGAAAAAGAAAACTTTTTAACTAAAAGTCATAAATCATAAAAATTATAAAATGGATTTATTATTCATTTGTTTTCTTAAAAGCATACTTTAGCTATACCTCAATACGTACATTGAATTGAGTCCTTAAAATATTTTAATTTTTATTTTAACAAAAAATGAATTTTTATTTCTAAATCTCATTAATTAAATCGTAAAATTTAGATAAAAGTAACAATATGCGACAAAAAGAATGAGCATGAAACTACGAAAAACCGTTTTTTTTATTTGTAACTCAAGATTGTGCAGGTGTCGAAAATTTCAAAAATAAATTCTTATTGTTTTCGATGGAGGCTATTAGAACAGCAGAAAGACGTTATTACTGATAATTTTACCAGATATATATATTTTTCATAGATGCTGACATTTTTTGACTATTAGTTTTTAAAAATCTAATGATGCTCTTCTATAGAGAAGTGTTTGACTAAGAAAAATACATAATTTGGTTTAGCAAAATGTGTTATTTTGTCCTAGAAAACATTTATTAAATTCACGTAAATGTTGTTAAAATTTTATTGAAACACAGTATCTTCTTGTTAATTAAAAAATAATTAAATTGCATATGGATATAGTGAAACTTCGATATAACGAATTTAAAGAGATCAAAGAATACTTCCTAATAGCTATTTATTCGTTATGTTATCTCCACTAACCGAAATGAATCGAATTACTATTGAGAAGACAATTGGTCGGAATTGCACGAAAATGTCGTACAAAATTTGTTCGCAGAGAAGGTCTAACGGTGCCCGGTATACACAAGTTTAATGCTAAAGTTCGTGAAACTGATTTCATTGTTGATGCGCCAAGACGTAAGCGTGCTCGTACAAAGCGTACATCGAAAATATCGAAACTGTTGCTGAGAGTGTGCATGAGAATCCATCAACTTCAACTTGTCATCGTCTTTAAGAATTGAACATTTCACGCACTACTTTACATCGAATTTTGCGAAAAGATCTCGGTATGACGGCTTACAAAGTTCAATAGGTTCAAGAGTTGAAGCCATATGATCATTCGCTTCATTTTCGCTTCGCTAGATGGGCCAACGAGAAATGGCACGATGATTTCAAATTTACCAAAAAAAAAGATCTTTTCAGATGAAGCTCATTTTCATCTTGTTGGGTACGTTAACAAACAAAATTGTCATATTTGGGGCACAGAAAACCGAAACGTGGTCTTACAGAAGCCAATGCACCCATTAGAAGTGACTGTTAGGTGCGGCTTGTGGGGCAGAGGCATCACTTTCCCATATTCCTTTGAAGATGAGGACGGCGCCACCATTACGGTCAATGGAGACACCTATCACCGTCATAACCGATTTGTACCAGCTCTTCATGGTACTGAAGAGAACGATGTTTGGTTTCAACGGGATGGTGCCACAATCGATTAGTTGGCCGCCAGAAGCTGAAATTTGACACCATTGAACTATTTGCTGTGTGGCGCCGTTAAAGACAAGTGTTACGCCGACAAACCATTGCCGAGATACAACCCTGGCGTACTGCGAGACCAGCTGCGGCAGCCATATAAATAAAATAATATTTCATTCTTCTTATACTTCACAACAAAAAATTAATTTGGCAAAATTTCAAACCGTTTTTGTTTTATTGCATTTTTAAATTTAAACTTTAAAATTGCCCACCCGATATCAATGAAATCTTTCAATAATGAAATTTTTACAAATATGAAAAATTCATTGTAAGTAACTAAGGGACAAGACAATTTAAATTTAGCCCTAGCCAAAATGCCAGTTAGACTAGAAAGAACGTTTAGCTGCTCTGTCTTCAGTGTCAGGAATTGTTTTCGTACTTCCATTTTTTGTTCCAAAACTTGTAACAGGAATAGAGATTTTGTAACTACCAATTATTTTAGCCACTGACCGCTGTCCTATTTTATTAAAATTTGCGATTTTTCGAGTTGAATCTCCGTTTATAGCCTTTTCTATAAATGCGTTATTTGAATCATTATCCATTTTACTTTTTTAATTTTTAAATGCTAAAACTGTTCTACTAAAGCAGCCTTAATGCGTAATTTTTTGGCTGGTGTAAAAGTGAGCCCATGCAATGGAGTTAAAGAGGTCGGTACATTCTGAATAAGAGAACCGAATAAAGTAATGCTTTTCAGTTTTTTAAGAGAAGACAACATACTGAATCAAAATAATTCAACATGTCTTCTTTCTTTAAAACAATCAGAAAATTATGAGCACATTTATACAAATTTTACTTACATTGCCTCATTTTGCACCACAGTGTATATATATAAAAGATGTTATAAAATTCGTTTTAATTTATGCTCTCTGAAAACGAAAGGTGAAGTCAAGCCAAGGTTTTTATGTATATGAAGGCTGATTGATTCGTGAGCTATTGGCGTTTGAGGGAACCCCTTTGTATTGCATAAGTTGTACTTGAAAACGAAATTTGTTATTTAAACTCTGTGTGAGTCAGAAAATATTTATAAAACTATGTATAGAAAAAGCTAATGTGGAAAGCTTTCATTTGGTGTGTGGTTTGCCTATGGTCCAACTGCGCGATGACATGCCTATATACAATTTATCTCTATATTTATATCTTTTAAACGATAATAGTAAGAGTCTCTGAATTTGGCCTATATCAAAAATTGGGCGAATTTGAAAAGTGGGAGTAGAACCTCCAATACAAAGTAAATATTGATTTTTGTAAATATTGATTTCTTGTATTTGTAACGGTAATAGTGGAAGATTCTGAATTTGGTATAAATAACTTAGTATTTAATACACATCATAATTCGAAATGTATGGCGTCTCCCATACAAATTAAATATTGATTTGTGTATATCTAGAGAACAATTAGAATGAAAGGTTATGAATTTGGTCTAAATGACTTTTAATAGTACAAACCATCAGTTAAAAAGTGGGCGGAATGGGTCAGATGGGTATGGTACCTCCCATACAAATTAAGTAATAATTTTTGAATAGCTTGAGAATGGTTTGAGTTGCAGTTTCCAAATTTTGTTAAAATAGCTAGGCAGTTAATGCAAGCCATCATTTAAAAAAATATGGAATTTTGCATCAGTCAAAACGCAGGCAGCAACGCGGGAGGGATAACCTGATTTAAGATGCAGCGGACAAAGTATGCAGAATCGAATTTTAAAACCGCCAGGCAGACAAAAACAATAATTAACGCTGAGAATTTTGAGCAAAGTACCAAAACCAATGTACTATAAGACCCAATCCAGTGTCGAGTGGAATTTAATTAATTTTCTACTTTGAAAAGCTTTTTTTTACAATTTTTTTTAGAAATTTCAAAAATTAATTTTTCGCTATTTTCCATTTTTTTAGTACGAGTATACTTAAAAAGTTTGAAATATTTAAGCGACAAAAATGCCAAATATCATAAAACTTAATGTGTAAAACCTTCAGTATGAATATTTTTATAATCAAACTAGTTTTTTATGAACTGGTAATATTTTTGTCACCGGTTGCCGCATGCCGCGTACAATTAGCCTTTCACTATAAAAGCAAAACTGTAATATTTTATTAAATTTGCTTATTTAAGTTTTGCTTAAATAAAATTAAATAATATTCAATTTAATGATTTGGTTCACCTGCCAACCAAAATATTGTTATACGTTTTTTTTCAAATTGAATAATAAATTCATGGAAATTCATAAAACTGGAATAAATAAAAAATAAATGTAACGGAAAAATAAAAATGCTTCATAAAAGATAGATGAAGATATGTTTAGTTAGAGTAGCATATTAGAATTTATAATTTAATAGGCCATATTCAAATATGTATGAAGTACTATATATAAAACCAAAAATAATTTTATAAATAAAAATGCGAAAAATTAAATTTACTTGTCTGCTATTTATTTATTTTTATATAATATACATATTTTTGTTTGTTTTTGTAAATAATTTGTGATTTTGTAAAGAGACACTTACTTACTTACTTACTGCGCATTTATAATATTTATTTAACTTTTTTTTAATGAATTATTAAATATTTATTTAGTAAATCCTAATTCCTAAAATTTTTTTCTTCTTGATAACTGTATACCTGTTTTCCTTTTCTATATTTTCCAACTACTAAGTCAGTATTTAAGTGTTTAAATTTTTTTTTTAAGTTTTGAGTTTCAAATGAAAATCATTAACTGTAGGGCTTACATCATTCACTGTGGGAGATTTTTCTATCAGTTGTTAAAAAAATACTTCAATCTTGTTTTTGTTGTTTAGACGCCCTTTTATTTGTCTTTAGATTTGTAGGGTGGCTTTTCTATCCTCACCACGTCACTGTCAAGGCTGTGTTAACAATTTACATATTTTTTTATTCATATTCTTGTTACTGTTGTTAGTAGGTTTCATTTGATTTTCATTATATTTATTCCGTTTCATCATTTCGCCTCAATGTCTGGTTGCAGGTTTTCTTCTTTTCACAACAATTTTTTATTGGGTTTTTTGTGGTGTTTTTGCTTTAAGTTTGTAATAACAATTTTTAGATTTTTTTAAGGAATATATTTTTCATTAAAAGAAAAAAAATTCCATTTTAATTTTAAGATGATTTACTCGTAGGTTTATATTTCGATTTAGTAGAAGCAAAAATTTAATTAATAATAAACATTTTATTTGATATATACAATTTTATTTATTTTTATTATATCAAATTATAATTACTCTTTTGAATGACTAGTTAATTATTCAGTACAAGTTGAGAGCAAAAATCGATATAATACATAAAAGCATGCACTATTTGAGATGATTTTATGTGTCGAACTACTTCGGTTGAACATCTGTAATATCAATATTCTTTAAATTTTTGTCTTAAGATGAAACATGTTTAGTTAGAATAAACAATTTTCATAAATCCTACCACAACCGAAGAGTTTAACCAGAAATATGAAAACAGCTAAAGAACTGAGGCGTTTTTTGATGTTTTTCTACGTCTGGTGTTGGTCCAATTACTTGGATACAAGGAACTATAGCCAAAAAAAGAACAAAATTGTGCCATTTTTCCAGGAAGAAATTAACTTGAGGTGAGAGTTTATGCAGGATAATAATCTTATGCTCCCAACTAAAGCTGTAAAATCTACGTCAAATTCAGATTTTATAGAAGACCTCTTAGGTATTTTTAAAACTATAATTGGAGGTCAAAAACCAAAAAATAATCAAAAAATGTGAGTAGAAAGTTGAATCTTGTGTTTTCTGTGAATCGGCAAAGTAAAAATGAAGAAACAGTTTTCGAACATTAATCAATTCATTAAATTCTTTATTTTCATTTTCTTTAATTATTGTTAAAAAATTTTTATTCTGTTTATTATCAGGTCTCACTTTTTTATACTGCTCTTGACACATTTCTTCACAAAAACGGTCACATTTTTCGACATATTTTT
Organism: Wohlfahrtia magnifica; assembly: GCA_023159175.1. NCBI lineage: Eukaryota > Metazoa > Arthropoda > Insecta > Diptera > Sarcophagidae > Wohlfahrtia > Wohlfahrtia magnifica. Next base: position 1,325,084 of record JAKWBJ010000496.1, on the reverse strand, counting down.
CCAAAAATCTTAGCTCCTAATTTCGCATACATTTTTTTACGTCCACAATGCCCTCCTAAGAGCGGATCATTGGGATAGATGGTTATTAGTTTCCCCTGTCGTTTTTGTCAAGTACTTATGAAATAGTATTCGTTAAAATTATTTCTAAAGTTTGTAGTATTTTCATGCCATAGTCTTTTAAATTACGTATACTAAAAAAAAAAAAAATTATCATCTTTTGGCCATTCTATCAATAGAATATTCTTGTTGACAGCTATTTCTTTTAGCCTCAAAAGCATTTCATTTAAATCGAATATTTCGTTATCAACTAGGACATCCAAAGATAGAAACTTCGTGTGTTTTTTATAAATGCTTATTCGCAAGTGTCTTAATTTATCATGTGTATATATTAATTCAGACCTGATTTTTGGGATTTGGTTACTTAATTCATAGAAAAATTTGTCATATATTGGAATCTTCACTACATTATTACGTTCACCTGATTGAGTTTGCCTGGACATCCACGGGTTGTTACTGCCGAAATTCGATTATTTGTGTTTTTTTCATCCTCAATATCCGCCACGTTACTTTTACCCTTTATGTGCTCTATTGTCAAGTTGTACTCATAAAGTTCAAATCTTATTCTTGTCAATTTAGATGACGGATGGTCCGACCTTATTATGAACTCAGTGCCGTATATATATGGTCTAAAGTGCGTTACTGCAAAATATATTGCCAAAAGTTCTTGTTCTATTATCGACTTCTTTTGCTCTGCATTGTTAACAGATTAATATTTAAACCAAATGGCAAAACTTTCTATCGAAAATATACACGATTGGTACTGAATTATATAATATTTCTCGATTCCGAGTGAAGTGGTATTTGGTGAAAACCCGAAAAAAGATCAAGTATTGAAAAATATTTTGCGCGACCCAAATTGTCTAAAATGTCATCGATTCTTAGGATAGGAAATTAATCGAGTATTAGTTTCTTTTTACAACCATATAGTCTACACACATTCTATATTACTTTTAACTCTTTTTCTACCTGTCTCTCGACTTCCAGTCAACTCACTACAGTACTAATCTCTACACTTAACCTTACGTGTGACAATGTATTTTATTTAAAATTATTAAATGCATATGAATATATTCGTAATTAATGACTTTATTGTTTCTTCTTAAAGCTCTTAAAATGTTTTAAACAAATAAATGTTATAAAGAAATCAAACATCGCAGCACTTAAATCTTTAAAACAATTATTAAAAAAACAAAAAAAGTGCGTAATTACTTATAATTATTTATGACAACGATTAAAAACGTTTTGCCAACCACAAATTGCATGTCAATGCAATTTTCATATGTGTATTTACCATGTATACTATACATATGTACATATGTATGTGATTGTAGGTGCATAGTTGTAAATAAAAAAACTTACCCAGTTGACACAAACCTCGTAAAAAACAAATATGATTGAATTTGCCTTGTCACTGACAATTTTTTTAAATTTTCCTTATTGGTATTATTGTACAAAAGTTATCATTGGCAAAGCTTGAGGTTAATTAATTAACAGCAAATAGATCACAAGATATCTTATACTGTCTTAGTGCCATATTTACATGACGTCTTTTCGTAAAAAAATTTGAGAGCGAATCACCCAATTTGTAAGTAATTCACTTTTAATTATCGCTGAATTACTCAAAAATAAATACGATTTCTAATTTTTATCGCGTTTTTTCATCACCAGCTGACAAAAACAGCATTAAAAACTAAAAAATAATACAACAAGAAGCGAAAGGCTTTTTCTATTTGCCGAAAAAACAATTATGTATATAACCTATTCGATATATTATAATAATATTTATATTCTTTACTTTTTCCTAACATTGTTAAAATGCAATTTACCCAATTAAAAAGAAGTTAACGTCTAATTTACACAATTTGGTAATAATCAAAAAAATCAAGGTAAATCAAGGTCTCGTGTGGACATGCCATTAAACAGTATTAAGTATAAACTTAGCAACAAAATCTTCAACAATATCGACTCCTTTCAAAAATTTTTAACAGTGAGGTATTTAAGTTGTCTTTTATAAAATGGGAAAATAGCAACAAACAGAAAAAGAGACAAAAGAAAAGGAGACTTTAAAAGCCAAAAATATCAATATTTCAAATGTTACAACTGGTTGATATGACTAATTATAAATAGGATCAAATATATATATATATATATATATATATATATATATATATATATAAAATATATATATATATATATATATATATATATATATATATATATATATATATATATATATATATATATTTATATCGTATCAGGTGTAGATGGTTTATGGACATATTGATCGCGCGCGAATAAAATTTGGTGGGTAAGTTCGTAGAGTCGATGTCGACTCGGAAAATACCTAAGCTATAATAATGAAATTTTATAATAATAAAGAGGACTTTTAGCAGGAAACCTTTTAATATGATGGTTTATAGCAAGTTTTTTAGCGCGTACAACAACTTCAACTTTGCCAGTACTACGCATGAGACGGACATCTTATTGTTCATTTTTGGCTGTGCTTCTCTCTGGCGAAAAGTCACATTGAGAATGTGTGTGACACCTCATCTCATCGGCGGCTTTTGGCATGTGCTTTGACAGGGTCATATCAAAGTGTTTATTGGCAAGAGTTATCGCTGCTTTATGCCCGTTGCACTAAAATAATATTTTCGTAAACATATTTTTGCCGGTGAAAATTGCTTCCGTAGTAAATAACGTATTTTGAGGCATTGGCAACGTTGCAGCTATTTTACAAAAGTGCAAGATTCAGTTGGTGTGTATTAAAAGTGGTTAAATTTTTTCGTATGGCAAAAAAAAATGTTAAAACAATATTATGAATTCGTTTGACTTTTTTTTTTTACAAATACTACTTCGACATATCGAGTGGGCCAGCTATGGGCTTAAATTTAAACTAGCGGTTATTTCGAATCTGACAATACTTATGTCATTTTATTCTATCACAAAATTCATTATATTACCTCCACTGGACGAAATGAGTCCATTTACGCTTGAGCAACATTGCATTGGTTGGTACGTTAATAAGCAAAATTGCCGAATGTGGGGCTCAGGAAACCCAAGCGTGTTCTTACAGAAGCTGATGCACCCATTACGAGTAACTGTTTGGTGCGGCTTGTGAAAGGAGGCATCATTGGCCCATATTTCTTTGAAAATAAAAAGGCAACCATTACGGTCAATGGAGACACCTATCGCACCATGATAACCGATTTTTTTGAGCCCGTTCTTCATGGTGTTGATATGAACGATGTTTGATTTCAACACGATGGTGCAACTTGCCACACATCGCATGCCACAATCGATATATTGCGTCAAGCGTTTGATGGCCGTTTAATTGGACGAAATGTTGATATGAGTTGGCCGCCAAGAATCTGCTTTTTGACACCGTTGGACTACTTCCTATGGGGCGTCGTTAAAGAAAAGTCTTATGCCGACAAACCGTCGTTTTCTATAAATATATAAATTGAATTGCAACTATTTTGGGCAATAAACAACCCAATTTTGGGCTGGACGAAGAAGCTCGCCCTGTCAGCTAGTTTTAATTAATAATAATTCCCATAACACTTTCCATGAAGGAGCACGGGGACTTCTTTAATTCATTGCAACATAGCAAATCACTAGCTAATGTTCATATGTTCAAGGATCTCTTGGTTGGTAGGACGATATCTTACCTGCCATTCTAGAACGGCACGACTTAACGGCATTTTTTAAGGAAATTACTTAAGGAAATTAAAAAAAATTAGAATCTTTTTATCCGTTTTTGTGAAAATATAAATAAAATAAAAAATCAAAAATATCATACACAATATATATATCGACAATTCAAATTTCAAATTTTCTTTTTAAATACTTAAAATTATATCACACAAAAAAATAATCCTAAGATGCATCGATTTGATTTTGAAACAAAATTCAAAAATCAGTTCGAATTTTTTTTAATAAGTTCATCGGTGTAACCGTTAGGCATGATTAAAGCGAACCTTGCATATACGCATCGCTAGGTCTTATTAAGTAAATAAAAATTTCACATTATGTTTTCAAGCTACATAATGAGTAACTTTATCGATGATATCTCATAATTTTTGTATAAAAAACCTTATGAGTATTCATTATGTATCTTGCAAAGTTCGCTCTTGTTGTGCATCAGAGTTATCACGCATGAAATTGATTTCCTTACAAAAATTGCATGAAATTCTATCAAAAATTTGAGCAGATATATTTAATATTAATTTTTTAAATAAAATCCAAAATTTAGTTAACTACACAGCCTTTATACATAAAAATACTTTCTTAAAAGGTGCAATACCTTTATATATTACATACTTTATCATGAGTATCAGGTATGTTGTTGATATTTTTAAGAATTTTTAAGTAAATTTGCGTTGAGCAACAGAAGTAGGATTATTATGTTTGGGCGTGAAGAAAAAAAACGTTAAGCAAAAAGAAACGAGTAGTGAATCTTAATACCAACGATAGGCATATGATGATGCAAATCGGCGGCTGGACTTGGATTTAAGTTTTAATTGAAACAACTACGAAATATTTCACATATTTAAGCCGTCTTCCTTTGTCAGAGTGAACAGTCTCTGTTCAAAAAAACAGAGGTATTTTACATAGACTTATTGTACTTAGAATAAACAGTGTTAATGTTAGTAAAAATTATTGTTTATTTAAATCAAAGTTTTAACAAACGAAAAATCTACCATAAATGAAAGAAATTTGCAACAAAGCAGCCAAACCAACACATTGTTTTGAAAGAACGAACGGCTGTCGTGCATTCATTTTCGAGGATATTCCAGGGGCAAGACCAACTGGGATATCTTTACATATATTTCAAATGTAAACAAATAGATATTTGTGTGTGTGTACAATTGAAAGTTGAAATTACAGTTACAAAATCACACAGATATAGACACAAACAAATCATTTATTATATAAAACAGTTTGTTGTTTGTTGTTTCATGCAATAATCATTATAAAGAATAATTGTTAAGTATACGTCTGATGTATGTGCATGTCGTTTTATGTTTTTATTTTTCTGTATATGGTACATTCGTATATGTATGTATGACAGCAATAAATAAAAATTAATTGGCTCTTTTTACCCACTCTTTGTCCACTACAATTGCATTGTATTTCATTTTAATGAATTTATTATTGTTCAGTCTACGCGATTCTGTTATGTTCATGACTGAGAAAGTTTACAATGTGTGTTTAAAAAATTTTATATAAATGGGTTTTATTTGCAAGGAGAGAAATGAGAAATTACCAAAAGGAATACAAAATATAAATGAATTTATCATTTTTAAGATATTATTTACACAAATTAAAACAACTTTCTACAACTGGTCAGAGTGTTGCTCATATTATGAAAAAGTTTTAAGTATGTAATTACCCTCTGCGTGATTTGTGTTTTTGTTTCAATTGTGTAAAATCGAAAACCAATAAAAATAACTTTTCAATTATCTGAGGAATTTGTTGTTGTTTTGCTATACACATATTTATTTAATTTTGATTTTTTTCTTAAAGAAGAATTTAGCATAAAAAGTATGTATTAGATGCGCCAATTAAAAAATTTAAAATTAAAATGAAATAAAACAAAAAAGGTTTCCAATTTTGCAGGAATAATTTTTTTTTTGTGTTGTGGAGTAAAATTGTTCTGGTTAGAAATGAGATATTATTTTATTCATATGGTTGCCGTGGCTGGCATCTCAGTACCATATTCGATTGGACCAATTTCGAGGGGATGGGGTCGTATATCGGCAATGGGATTACGAATGTTGGCCTTTAAATGCACAATCGTCTCTGATTTGTCGGCATAACACAGAAAACTAGTGCAATGGTGTCAAATCGTGGCTTGTTCACGGTCGACTGACAACACGATTTTGGCTAATTAAGCAGCCATCAAGCGTTTGACGAATAAATCGATTGTGGCAAGTTGCACCATCCTGTCAGAACCAAATATCTTAAATCAATATCAAGAAGAGCGGGCACAAAAAAATCGGTTATCATGGTAGGATAGGTGTATCCACTGACCGTAATGGTTGCAAAATATGATATATTGGCCAATGATGCCTCCGCTTTACAAGCCGCACCAAACAGTCTCTCGTAATGGGTACATTCGCTTCTGTAAGACCACGTTTGGGTTTTCTGAGCCCCAAATACGGCAATTTTGCTTATTAACATACCCACAAAAATGAAAATGAGCTTCATCCGAAGAGATGATTTTTTTGCTAAAACATTTTTTCCGACCAATGGTCTTTATTTTGGAAATAAATTTCCAATAAATCCCAACATTGTTCAGTGAAGATAATATACCGAATTTTATGACAGAATAGAATGACTTAAGTATCGTCAGATTCGAAATAACCTATAGATGTCCCACGCTAAATAAAGAAATAAAAAAGCAGCAATTGCGTGTGATCTCAAATTTGTCGTGGCTATATTTTAAAGCTAAAAATAAAAATATATGCTTCATCGAACCCAATAAAATTATATTCGTTGGATTATCGAAGTAAATGCTTACAATTCTATTCCAGTTTTTAAGTTAAAAAATACAGGCCGTTTCAAAAATAGAATAAATTATCACTATACTGATATACTTATAAATACTAAGATAGATATGTACAATATTTACATAGACCGTACCTCATACAATAATTTAAACACATATGAAGAAGTCACTCGGTATATTTTAAAGAAAGTTCCAAACTATTCAAATATTACTTACTAGATCGCAGAGTTTAGATTTGAATTAAGAAAAATACAATTTTTCGATATATATTTATATGGCCCTTAAACCTTGTATTTGATTTCGAGATATTTGTAAATCTTAGATATCGAGACCATTTGGACCATATTTTATTAAAAATTAAAGTACTAAAGAATACTTCGTAAAAATCGAATTATATAACCTTAAAATACAATAATTATCATCATTTAGACCTGATACAATTGCAGGACACTGCGACACATTGAATCTATCAATCGGTATAACAGTTTAGATCGACCTAACCTCAAACTATGCCCCAATTATACCATTATTCATTGGCCAGCCTTTAAACCTTGAATCTCCTTCTAAAGCAAAGCTCCAAAACCACGACATCCTGGACAGAAAATGGTTTTCAGTATACGATTCCGGCAATCACCGCATAAGTGACGATGATCCGGATGATGACAGTATATATCAATAGCGTCATTTTCGGCGGAAGACCCCTTAGTTCTGTCTTACTTAGGTGAAGCAACTTGCCTAAAGGGCCTTGTCGATCTAATCTGGACAGCACCGTCGATGGTGGAACCCAAAAAAAAGAAATATAATCTCTTTGTAAAATGAGCAACAACCGTCTATAAAGGATTATTATTTTTATTATTATTGACGAGGTATAAAATTACTACGACTTTCCTATCTATTGTACAGCCCTCCATCTATATAGCGTTTCCTATAATATCTCACACAATCTAGCCGATCTGACGAAGTCCAGGATGTCGGTTGGTACTAAGCGCGATAACTCTCTACTCAGTATCTAATAAGTACCCAGATACTTCATCCTAGAGTGCATCAATGCCCCACATGCACAAAGTATGTGCTCTGGTGATTCGACTTCATTATCACAGAATCTGCACATCGGACTTGAGGCTAATTCCATTTTATAGGTTTTTTAAACTAGTGCTTATTTCGTGAATGGTAACACTTAGTTTATGTCTGATTTGACATATAATTAGTTTTATCCTTCAGCTGATGGTTGTGTATACACTTGAATAACGCTAGGAAATATTGCGTGCGATTGACTTACAGAAGATCCCGATTTTGCCAAAAAAAAATCATCTTTTCAGATGAAGCGGGTATGTAAACAAGCAAAATTATCGCATTTGCGGCACAGAAAACCCGCACGCATACATTGAAAAGCCGATACACCCAAGACGAGTCACTGTTTGGTGCGGATTTTGGTCCAGTGGCATAATTTGGCAATTTTTCTTCGAAAATGAGCAACGAGTGGACGTTACAGTCAATGGCGATCGTTATGCATGACGAACGAACGCCATGTTGAACGAATTTTCGTTCACAAAAATGGAAGAGGAGGATATTAGCAACATTTGGTTTCAACAGGACGGCGCTACGTGCCACACAACCGAAGCTGCACCCGATGTTTTGCGCCCTGTTTTTGAAGATCGCATTATCAGCCGCAGAGCTGATGTCGTTTGGCCACCTCGGAGCTACGATTTGACACCGTTGGACTATTGTTTGTGGGGTGCCGTCAAAGATAAATGATACGCCAACAAGCCAGAGACAATTGACGCCTTAAAGGACAATATTCGTGAAGCCATTGGTGAAATACAGCTGCACACAATCGATAATGTGCTTAAAAATTGGACCGATCGTGTAGGCTACTGCATGGCCAGCCGAGGCAGCCATTTGAATGAAATTATTTTCCATTATTAACCGGAAGGATTGTACTTTCAAATAAAAAAAGAATTTTAAGAAAAAATTAAGTAGTCTTTTTTTATAGCATTTTCAAAAAAAAAATTATTTGGTGGACCCTATACTAAAATGTCAATTTAGCCTGCAATGACTGATCAAAAGCCTAGGCAGTATCCTCAGGCTATCTCTGAACATCGCTATGCAGGATTCAAATCTTCTCCTGTCACAGTTACCCAAGAAAAGTTTAGATTCTCTCAGATCCGCACGGCCAGAGAAGAGTACCCGCGCCTCGTTATCCTTATTTCCGCTGAGATTGCCCTTCGGAGTCCACAAAATGGTTCTGGCTTCACAAGTGGAGTGTAAACTCCTTTTCTGGTCAGTTTATATGCCCCTCTATTCCCCGTCTATGAAGGATTCACCGACTTCTTGGGTATACCTCGCTAAGAGTAATCCTCATGAGGTGGAACAAATTATTCTAATATTTTAGAAGTTCTTCAACATACCCAATTACGCTGATATCTCTATGAGGCAACATGGTAGCAAACCATCAACTACTACCATTCATAGCAATAAAGATAGTACTTCACCCTGAGAGCACCCATCCAGACTCCTTAGCATCAAGGGACGAGTCGATGATTCAACCTCTAAAAATGAACTAGGCTTAGTGGACTTCCCTGCTCTTTTCGTTTCAATGATCTACGAGTAGTAATAAAGTCGAAACCTGTATTGCCAAAAACAAGCCCATTCACGTACAATAACTAATCATTACAAATTTTTTCAAGTACTGCTGGTAAGGCATTTATTGTTCATAAAACCAAAAAAAAAACTTTATATATTTACTTTAGTTATAAAAAATACTCGTATACTCTACCAAATGGTCCGAAATCTAAGATTAGTATATATTTAATTACAATTTTGTTTCAAAATAATAACACTTGAGATTAATATTTGCCTTTACAAAACGTAATTTATAAAACCGTTTAAAAATTATGAAGAAATAATAAAATTTTGGAAGAAATGATCCAAATCTAACAACAGGGTTAAAAATAAAGCGCTTTATTTCATTAATATAAAAAAATTTATATATTGCGCTACTTATACTATTAAAAGCAAAATTGTAAATAATGTAAAAAATATTTTTCTCATTTAAGGAAAAAAGCCATGGTCACAATGGAAGGACAGTTTTTAGTACGACAAATTTATGACGATGAAATCACATACAACTTAATTGGCGCAGCAGTAGAAATACTAAGTAAGTGGAAAATAAATTAAATAAAAAAGTTAAACTATTTTTGGAACTTGTGATTAGCTATAATCCACTCGCACATATGCGAGTCTACATATGTATATTTTTGCTCATGTATTTTTCAGATTCCAGCTGTCAAAGTTTGTTTACTTTTTCTTGTTTTGTTTACACTTTCACATCCGCCATTTATAAAATTCAGATCTCGGTTGCCAGATTTAAAATTACAAAAATCAGAATCAGTACATTTATTAAACAATAGTATGTATCTAATAAAAAAATATTATTAAATATGTAACGACAAACAAAACTAATCCTAATAAGAAGAGTTTAAACAAATTTTTTAAATTAAGAATTGAATTTTTTGCAAAAGATACCGTTGTTTTTGTAGTGAATTTACTAAAAAAAATATAAACAATATACATGCGTATGTACTTCTATAAACAAGTTAAATATGGTTTAAATATGGTAAATCGGTTAAAACGTCTGAATGTGTTGTAAAAATTGCATATTTTCTGAAAGTTCTTAAATGCACTTATACTTCAAAACTTTTTTAATTTTTAAACTTCCAGTATCGAAGAGATTCGCTAAAATTTCTGACAAATACTGTCACTGTGGTATGATAGGTAAGATACCCGCCTGCCAACCAGAAGGACTTCGGTTCAATACCAGACCAGACCATCTGAAAAAAGAAAAAGTTTTTTCAACAGCGGTATCACCTCATAAAATTAGCTAATAACTGTTTGAGTATTGACCAGCTCATTGCCTGAGAGAATTCCACGTATTCTTCCATGAAATGTTATAAAAATTAATAATATATATATATATATATATATATATATATATATAAATATATATATATATATATATATATATATATATATATATATATATATATATATATATCAGCTGTCGTTGACATATTCGAACTGGTTGAAAAAAATACAAAAACAAATTAACTGTTGTTTTGGTTATTGTTTAAATAATTGTAGATCTGCATATACCTTATTTTTTGTGCCATGGCTATATCTATCTTAATCAAAACTGTAAGCTTTATTCATTGAAATCAATAGTACAAACTGTATCTAATACGGTTCCACAAAAAATAAATCTAATTGTTGAGATAGTTTTTAAAGGCATCTTCATTGATCACTATTTTTCTACTATGTTGTTTCGAGAGTAACTCCCGCTAAAAATGTTCGTTATAGTTTAAAAATATTGTGTGAAAAATGTTATGACGATTGGGCGAGGTTCAAACGTTTCGCATCGTTCTTGAAATTTGGCTTGAAAACTTAAAAAATCAAATTTTGATATTTATCAAAATTTTATATTTATATTATTTTTATATATTATATATATTTAACAGAATTTTAATATTTATTAAAATTATATTTTTTCAAATACATACTATGTATATATACATGTATGTATGTACGCACATATATAAATAACTGAAAATTAATAAAAAAAATAAAGAAATGTAATTTTTATAAGTAAAAAAAGACATGAAATTTAGAGAAATGTATGAAATCTTTATATGAGTCGATAGAACGATATATATGTATAATTCAAAGCTTAAAGATGATTTAATGTAAATGTTGACCGCGGCTACGACTCAAATGGCTCATATTTGGCATATTCAACATATCAGTCGGTATCTCACGATAAATTCTTCATATAGGTTTCTAATGCGTCAACCGTTGCTTGTTCATAAAGACTTAACATAGCCTTAACACAGCGCCATAAAAATAGTCGAAAAGTGTTAAATCGCATGATCTAAGCAGCCAATTGACCAGCCCCAAACCTGAAAAAATTTGCTCGCCATTCACAGTAACGCTCCTACCTTCATTGTCTTTGAAGATGTACGGTTCTACGATGCCACCGGCCCATAGTCCACATCAAACAGTGCAAATTTCGGGATACATTGGCAGTTCTTGCAATGTTTCTGGCTGCTCTTCACACTGAAGACGAAAACTTTGCTTGTTCGCTCTTACATTCAATGACAAATGAGCGACGAAGCTGAGCGCAATTTTTCGACAAACAAGTTTCTTAACCGAGCATGAATAAGGATAATAAAATTCAATAATCTGCAAGCGTTACTAGTTTGTAAGTCGATTTATGGTTAAATTATAAATAAAACTGAACATATTTGACAGTATCCTGTTACACGAAAACATCTGAGCTGCCAAAAATAGTGTTGCTAAAAAGAAAGTTGCTAAAATATCACTCGATATGTATTGCTTGACATCAAGATAGGCTTTCCAATAATCCGCTACATGAAATATTTTAAATTTGGAATTAGTAAGATTATATCATATAATACCTTTCGATCAAAGAAGGCTAATGCTGCTGTTTCTGGAATTAAATACCACACATGATTACTTAATTTGGTTACCGATACACAACTTAAGTTGTCATCAATACTCTAATAATCATGCAAATCTTTAAGCAATTTAAATCTTGCATATAGGCTTCTGCTGTAACTTGTACTTGTATTCTAGTTAAGGTACACTCTTACAAAAATAAACAAATATCTTTAATACTGTTTAATTTCAACTGTCTCATTTTAAACTCATTTCAAATTAAGTATAACTTTAGGCAAAAAATAGCTTTCGACATTCAACGGAAATGAAGAAATGCTCAAGGCTTCTTGAAGGTAAATAGTGCAAGTTTACCATCAAGAAAAACTATAGTCGCATCGATCACTTTCTGATCTTCAATACCAGTCATAAAGTTACTTAGTTTTCTCAATTTTATCCTAAGCGCCTCTAAATCTGCTTAGTGATTGTAGATTAGACCCTGATAAATTTTCATAATATGATGACGTAATGGTAAATATAAAAAGTTTTCGCTGATTGCTTGCTCTAAAAAACACAAGTACCTTATAAAAAAATTTGAGTATAAAAAAATGTATTTAAAACTCATTGATTTTAACATAAAGTAAAAACAATTTAATTATTGCCGCAATATTTAAATTGAAATTCCACATAAATTTTTATAATTGTGTGCAACAATTCATGGCAATTACCAAAAATTTATTTAAATTATAGTAAAAAACTCATATCTCTGCCGTATTCTAAAGCAAATAAAAATAATTATTCTTGATTATTTCATCTTCCCTTTATCCGCCGCCCATAATTTTTTACACAATGTATTTTTACAGAAAACCACACATTTTAGGGGGAAGTTACGGTCTCTAACTTGAAAAAATTTCTTTTCGCCAAGTCTTACTAAACGGATGGAGGACAGACTTGTCTCTCGACTTTGGCGTATCTTCTTGAGACATCCATTTTTTTTTTCTTCATATTTATTCATTTGCACCATTTTTCATCTTCCATAAAACTCATTTAAAATCTTCAATTTTAATAATTGTATATAGATTTATCAGCACACAATGATTGATTTCCAAATCATAATGAAATGCTGCTCGCTCCAGATTCACAGAAATACTGCTCCGATTTGATATATACAATTTCGTTTCATTTTTAGTCTATTCATATCATTTTCGGTCACTCTTGAACATGTAAGGAGTTCATTGCACATTCATTTAGTACGATGACAAACTGACATATCGTTTTATCCTCGGTATTTGTATAATCAGTAAAATAAGCAACTCTGATCTCACATCATACTTAATCTTTAAAAAATGCAATGATATTAAATAATTGAGAAATCAGGATTTCCACCCATTAAAAGTACTTCAAAATGCTTGATAATTACTCAGATTCTCCGCTCATAGTTTAACCTTGCTTAATCCTGCTTTGTGCAACACTTTCATTACGAGATGTCAGATGTACAAAGCAATCCTTGACTTTACCTCACAATACGGTAAAGCCTCCTAAGGTACTTGACTGTCTAACAATACATAAGTCTTTCAATTTTCTTCCAAGATACTTTCTAACACAAGTAAATATTGCATAAGTTTTGATCTGGAAAATCGGAATTTATTTGTCCAATACCCACTGAAAATTCTGACCCGATCTAGTTTCCCTCCAGTCCGTCTTGAACTAAATTTGGTTTGCGATATTATGCCGCCAGGAATGGTTAAAAAATGAATTTATTTCTGGTAATAGGATATAAAAGTTCATGTCTTACGTCAAAATGCAAGATATGTAGTCACGTATTGCAATGAAGGGGAAGTTATCAAATAAACATAATATCCTGCTATCAATCATAAGATATCTGTTATTCTAAAAACACTTCTGCAGACCCTTCAATCAGTAAAACTAAAATCTGTAATTGACGGATATGAAGAGCATTTCCAAAGTATCAGTAGAGTTTGCGCTTTGTTCTGCAGCATATGTGAGTATTGTTGTTATTATTGATATTGATCAGTAGGTCATTCTGAGCTTAAGACCATACGTTTTACCATAAAAAATTTGACAAGAATAATGTACTTTTATTGTACAAATGATTATTCAATGCGAAATTCCTATCGAGAAAAAATCACAATTAGCTTACCTTATACGAGGGGTTCTATTTATATTTCAGGAACTGGCAGCACTAATGTTAGTAGCTAAATCTGCCAACACCATAATGAAATTTATATTTTTTAAGATAATCAATTTGGCCAAAAAATTGAAATTTCAAGAGAAGGTTTTCGTTGCATTATTTTTCATAACTTTTGCCGTGGACTATCAAGAATGTGTCGATGAACCCCGTTTATTTGTATGTTCCACTTCAATACATACGATTTTGCATGAACACTTAGTTGCAAAAAAAATTCTTCTCGTTTTGACGAAGCATGGATATATGCGTAGGAGCCGGAAACAAAACAGCCATCGATCGTATTTGTTTGTGGAAAAAACACAGCAAAGCAAATGGTGGCCTGTTTCTTCTGCCGAATTTTTCATATGGCCACTGTTCCGCTTGAGCTAGGTAGGATGGTCAAATCTGAGCGATACACAATCATTTGTTTGCCAGATGTTTTCAAAAAAATTCGTAAAACCAACCGCCGAAGACGAATCATTCTTCTTCATGACAATGCAGAGCTCTCACACATCTCGTCAAACAGGTGAATTTTTGATCAGTCAAAACATTGATTTGGCACCTAATGACTTTTTCTTGATCTCGAAAATTAATGGCAAACTGCGTGGTCAATTCAAAAACCATGTATTGAAGGTGTCTCAAGAATAATGAAAAAACTGCTTGCAGAAATGGTTTGAACAAATGTAAAAGTGTATTGTCTTTAAGGGGAATATTTTGAAAAACAATAAAGCTATTTTCATTTAAAAATATTTTTATTATTTGCTATTTTCGGAATATAAGCGGAAATCACTCTTTGTTGTAAATTGCAATTTACTACACATGCTCTGAATTTCAGCAACAAAGAGTAAGAGACACACTCTTATAGAACCTCTAGCAAATTAAAAATATTAAAACAAATAAATAATAATTTTTTTTGGAAAATTTTGTCAAAAAAATATTTTTCAATATTTTATTTATTTCACACTTAACCCTGCATTTACATGATATTCTATGCGGTATCTTTTGGAATTTGTCTACCGTGTAAAAACAGGTTTAAGTGTTTTGGGTATATAAACAAATTAAAAAACATGGCTGTTTAAGTATAGCAAACTTACAATAATTTTTTGTGTAGCAAATGCCACTTTCATGTAATTTGTTGTTGTGACGTAGCAAAATTTAGCAGACATAGCTGTTTAAGTATAGCAAGCTTACAATAATTTTTGTGTAGAAAATGCCAGTTTCATGTAATTTGTTGTTGTGACGTAGCAAAATTTAGCAGATATGCTAGGTTTGCTACGTCTGCAAGACTTGCAAGGCCTGTTTGCAACAAAAAGTGATTTCCCTTATAATAAAATATATTGCTGGTTTCGTGAGTCTCGGAATCCTACATCTAGTAAATGGTACAAATATTGTCAGCCCTCTTTCCCTGTATCGGTACAATGTTGTCGTAAGAGCCCTTGATACAATCGTTGCAATATGGTTGCGTCGTCTCATCCAAACACTTACATCGTCAGCGTAACCAAAAGTACAGAACCCAAAGTTATTCAGCTTTCATAAAAGCACATCAATGACAAATGTCAGAAAAGGTGATAAAATACAACCTTGAGTACAGCCTCTAGCAGTTCTAATGGTCTTTGATGCATGCCAACATTTTCCTTATCCAGTTCCTCAAAATAATAGGAACATTTTTTTCATCGAGTGTTCTATCGGTAGCTTCGTAGGAAGTGTTGTCAAAGGTTACTTAAATGTCTATAAACATACAGTAAGCTATTTGATAAGCATTTAGAGCTTTATTTCTCAACGCCATATGGTGACGTAGATTTGCATGGCTAATAAGCAAATCGAAATTGGTAAATAGATTTAATCAAAATATTGGTATCTGTAACATAAATAACTATTTAGTAGTCTTTCAGTAGTTTTATGGAAATACGAGCTTGTGGGTCTAGATGATTTTGGCAACTGAGAGTATTCCATTAATATTTGAATGTCTAAATTCCCAAACATTAAATAGAATAAACGTACTTAAAGCCTTAAATTATGTTGTTGTGCAAAAAAAATATATAAATAAAACCTTTCTTTTTTTTCTTTGTAGATATACCAGCCGATAATATTTTGGAACTATTTGGTAAGACTTTTTTTGAATTTTGCCAAGATTCCGGCTATGACAAAATATTGCAAGTGCTGGGAGCAACACCAAGAGATTTTTTACAGGTGAGTTAAAATTTGTAAAGAATTTTTTTAATGTGAAGTTTGTTTTTTTTTTTTTTTTGATCATACAATTTTCTACAAAAAATATAACAATATGGTCGTTCTATTAATTTTTGCAATTTTTTTTTGGCGATTAGATAGGAAATGTTAAAATTCTTTTGCAATTTGTGTGTACCTTTTAGGTTGTTGCCAATTTTAGTATTGATACTTGGTCAGATAGTACCGATATGGCCGATATTCTGATTTCGAAGCTGTAAGCGACAAATAATTTAATATATACTTTTTGATTGATTATGATGTATTTTAGCTTATTATTATTAATCAATCAAAAAATCGTTTTTGAATAATTTGTCGCTTAGGGCCTATTTATTAGTATGAATGGAAACTAGCCCAGATACTGACTGCAGATTTCGCAATCAGTGTAATAGTATTCGAAAATTAATATGTGCTCTATATGGGAGGTACCACTCCCCCTGATTATATTTGCCATCCACTTATTCTAGTAAATAAATTTCATAGAAAAGTGATTGTTACAAAATTTGAAGACTGTCGCTTTAATAATTTTTTAGATATACGATAATTTAATTTTGCTTGTTGGGGTATACCTCTTCCCCTGATTATATAAGCCCTTTATTTTTCCAATAAATCAGTTTTACACGAAAGTAGGTGGAGCAAAGTTCTATGACTCTGGCTGATATACTTCTTTAGATATGCTATTATTAATATTTGGTTCGAATGGGGGTACCTCTTTCCCTGAACCTGAGGTCTTCCAGACATACAGGATGATATTGTGAAAATTTTAAACACACACACACACACATATATATATATATATATATATATATATATATATATATATATATATATATATATATATATATATATATATATATATATATATATATATACAAACTAACACACATTGATTTTTATATACAGGGTTACGGTTATATTTGATGTTAGGAAGTAAATTGGCTGTCAAATGATGAAATGTCAAGAATTCTGCTCTCAATCTTTGACACTTATTAAGTAAAAAATTGGGAAATTTTAGCTATGGAACGCCAGCTGTTTGAAAAACTGAACGAAAACAACACATTTTTCAGCAAAGTCATATTTAATGACGAGGCCAATTTTCAATTAGGCGGTTATGTAAACAAACATAATTGTCGCATACGGGGCTCACAAAATCCACAAACCATTACATCCAAAAAAAGTGACCGTATGGTGCGGTTTGTGGCTAGGCGGCATCATCGGCCCATATTTTTTGAAAATGAGCAAGGAAACGCCGTCACCGTGAATTCTCTGCGCTACCAAACCATGATTACCAATTTTTTGTCTCCACAATTGGCTAATGGTGACATCAGAGACCTTTGTTTCAGCAGGACGACGCCACAAGCCACACAGCTAGCCAAACAATTCAAGTATTGCATTAGAAATTTTCCAGTCGCGTAATTTTTCGATTTAGCGATGTCAATTAGCCGCCTCGTTCTTGTGATTTAACGCCGTTGGATTATTTTCGCTGTAACAATTTGAATGACCGGGCTTAAGCGAACAAACCACAAACAACTGACACTCTGAAAGATGAAAGTCGGCACTGCATTGACGAGATAAGCGAAGCTTTGTTGCAAAATGTGGTTCAAAATTTTGTGAAAAGAGCGGACGTCTGCCGACGTGATAGAGTTGCACATTTGCCCGACATCATATTCCATCATTAATTTCCTTATTTCTATTTTGTATTCATATGAATAAAACTGAATTTAAAAAAAAAAACGTTTTTAAGCCAATTTACTTCCTAATCTCAAATTTGTCCACTCTTTATAAAGATAAGATTATTGTGTACAATAGTAGCATTAAAAAAAAAATAAAAAAATTCAATTGTCTCTTGATGCACTTTATCAATTTCTGTTTGATTATCCATAATAACTAATGGTTTTTACCATAAATGAATAGTGTCAATGGCAAATTATATTGTTCATTGAAAAACAAATACTTTCAAGGGAATTTTGTTGGACCAATTTTTTTACACTTTGCCTGTTTACCAAGCAAGTTTATAATTTAATTTTTTTTTTTTTTATCTCATCATAAGTTTTTCTCTTTTAATTCAAATTTTTTATGAATTTTAAACAAAATGAATGTTGGGATCACGTTGGCTTTAAATCCAATTTATAATTTTTTATTACTAGTTATTTGTTGGTATTATTGTTGCTATTTACTATTCGCTTATACTATTTCATTATTTTCATTTTTCTTTCTTTATTTAATTTAATGGCTTCTGGTAAAACATCTGTATTTGGATGGTTTCTTTGATACTTCTATTGCTTCCGGTTTAACTTTTACTGACGATGATGCTGCTTCTGTTGCTGACACAATACAATAACCAACAACTACAAATACTTGTAAATCTATTTGCATTTACAAACTATTGTAACTTATCTAACTTACCGTGCCACAAACAATCACCAACACTACAAAAAACTATTATTTCTGCTGGCTGTTGGCTATTGGCTGTTGTTTTACCTTTTTGTAAATGCAAAACAATAATAAATCCATACAATGGTTGATGGTTTCGCTTGAATTGAAACATTTTTTTTATTTATCTCTGTTTGATATTTTCTGTTTGTGGCTCGTTTATCATTTTATAATAATATATATATATATATGTATATAAAAAACGAAATTAAAAAATTAAATGTTTCGGTTCCATTCATTGTGCACGGTTTTATTTTTTTAAATCGATATATAACTGACAATACTGGCGGAACGAACATTGAATGATGATGATGATGATGTGGTTGCCTCTCATTGAGACATTATGGTCTATTGTTTGTTCAAACTGTAACCATTTTTCTATTGAACACAATAACAATGGCCTTCGATTATTTAAAACCATAAAATACCTTCAAACAAATAAATAAATGTCCTGTCGAACTGCATGGCTGCTGGCATTTATTTTATCTCTTCTATGTTTGGTTATTTGTTTGTAATATAACTACCGAAAATCCATTAGAATTTGGATGCACTGCATGATCATTTAGGTACATTGTATCCTGGCATGAGAGCACCATCATTTCGCTGTACAGAAAAAGATGGTTCGCTATTGCTACACTACTACTCAGAACGTCCAGGTCTGGAGCATATTGTTATTGGTATTGTTAAGGTAAGTACGATGATAATAAGTACTTACGAGGGTTTTTTGATAAGTTTATTTCATAAAAAGAAACACTTCTAGAAGATATTTTTCTTTTTGTGACTTTTGAATAGACAATGTCATATAATGTCAATGTCATATATACTTTTTGGAAGAATTGTTATTTTTTATACAAGTTTTTCTGTTATTAATAAAATGAAGTAATAATTCCTTGTTTTTTGTTTCCAAATTTTGATATAAAAGCAAAGATTACAGTGCACTCGGGATAACATCAACTAATTAAAACCGCAGGTGTTGACGTTTATCAGATTGTTGACGTTTATGACAAATGTGAAACATATTGATAGTGTAGTTTGAAGCATCTTTATTGTTGATAAACTAAAAGCAAACAAAGACAAATCTAAAGAAAAAAAGGCTTCCAACGAAAAAGACAATACATTTGCAACTTCATCTCTATAATAGTTATAAGGAGAATCCCCAAATTCGGAACTAATTTCGTAAAATAAATGTATGTACGCACATTTGTACATATGTATGTTTTAGCTGTTACTGAAGCCAAAAATTTTGTTTCATTTCGAGTTAATGTTTTAGAGCTTTGTGGCTTGATTGACGTTTTAGAATATACAATGTTAGATAAAAAGGGTTGATGTTTTGAAATGTTGACCGAAACGAGTGTTTCCGTTAACCCGAATGCACTATATTGACCAAATATTACGATATTCAGCTAAATATTATTTAAAAGAAATTCCTTTTTACTTCACTCTTAACCGTGATGTCTAAATTCATATTGAATTAATCTTCTTTAAGATTAAGTTAAAAATAAATAATTGTTTAAAAATTATCAGAAGACCCTCGTTCTCCAAGTTATTTATAGGTATATAATATGTATATATGTATGTTCTGTAGAATTTACCATTTAATTAAAAATTTAAATTAAAGAAATCAATATGTATGTAAGTATTTATCTTTCATTTCGTTCTATTTGCCAATCTAGGCCGTTGCTTCGAAGTTACATGGTGTCGATGTTGAAATAGAAATTATTAAACGTAAAGGAGATCCAGTGGAGGAGGATGAAAAAGATGATGTTTTCCTCCATCAGCAACAACAGCAACAACAAGTGAATGCTTCCGTTACATTTTCAAACGAAGAAAATAATAATCTGAACAACAACATTAATCTCAATAACAACAACGATGATTCTGTGGACAATTATACAAACAGCAGAAGACAAGGTCAGTAAAGAAAGCTATACTATGACGATGTCTTAAATGCATAAATTTAATTTGTCAATACCAATGACAACTTAGAATGTATTAATGAATTATAGATTATGTATTCATGCAAAAGTATGCATTAATATGTAATGTATGTCTGTATCTGTGTCTGAAATGAGGGTGTGAGGTGTGGAATCTATAATCGATAAATAAAATACATCATATTGAAATTTATAACACATATTAAATACTATCAAAATGTTTGATTAAACAGTGTATTAAACAGTGTTTTTAACTCGACTCTAACTCGAGGTGTAAACACCATGATTGTGAATCGTAATTGAGATTTGGTTTTTTTTATCAAATAATCATGCTAAAGTTTCTTTCAGCTTGGATCAACTTCCGAAACAATGCAAAAAGTTTAGTTCCTAAAAAATAAACCTTGTTAAATAGAAAAACATTGTTCATACATATGTTGTTCATACATATGTATGTATACATATATATGTATATATGTTGTTCATACATATGTATGAACAATGTTGTCATATCAAATTACTTATGTAATGTGAAAACATGCTATCAATATTAATGTTTAACTATTACTTTTTACACGTTTTTATTTTAATTCCTAATGCATTTATTTAAAATTTTCAGAACAATGTCCATTTACACGAAAAAAATCACATTCTGCCTCATCAACTGCCACAACAGCGGATAGTTTTGATAGTGAAGACAAAGAACAAAAGTGTTTACGATTATTAAAAAACAAAAGTGACGACATTGAACGTTACGATCATGTACAATTTCTGATACGTGAAATATCGTCGAATAATAAAGCTGAAAGTGAAGCAGCGAAAGCAAAAGACGAAGCAAGTAAAGAGCCTCCAGATGAAATAGAAAATTTATGCGGAGGTATGTTATAATACTCCAGTTAATAAAAATTATTTTTAAGTTGAATTATATATTTTAAAGAAACTGAACTATTGAAATAATATATTTTAATCTTAGTAACTAATAACACTGGTCTACAGCAAAAAAGATCTTTAAATAAAACTATATGGAATATAATGAATTTGATGCGCTGAATTCAAATCCGTTTTCAGTATTTTTCCATCGGGCTCAAATTTTTTTAGGGGCGTGGCAAACTTTATTGGCTTATTTTATTCTCAACACTAAGCTTTAATCTAAGAGCTTAACATGTAAAATTTTTATTTTCTGCAAATTTTTTATGACTTTTTGAAAAATAAAATTGCTCTAATTTTGCGCGAAAAAATTTTTTTTTCGCAACTAAGTTGTGAATAAAACTTTAATTCCGTTAATATTCAGCTAAGTCATTAGCTTATAAATGCATGAAAGTCCGAAAATTCTGTTATTTATACGTAAAAAAGGGATCCTTATTCTACTCGACAGCGCCTACTAATCAGAAAAATATATAGTATCACTTGCCAGGTATTTTTTTTAAGCACCGTGTAATAATTATTAAATACCAAACACGCAAAAAAAAATTTGAATGAGACTTGTGTTTGACGTTCACTGAATACGTCGACTACAAATGTTAAAACGTTAACAAATCCATTGCAGCCTGTTATGTATTCTTTTAAGAATTTAAATATCAGTCTTAGTCTTAGTCTTTTGAATCAATATACATACATCTTTATTTAGCCTTGATAAAATTTCTATTTGATTATAACCTTATTGAATAATTTTATTCATATCTTTGCAGCACCATTGATATCACCGGCAACATTTTGTAAAATTTTTCCATTTCATCTAATGTTCGATCGCCAAATGAAAATTGTACAAGCAGGCAAATCAGTGTCAAGAGTTATACCACGGTACGTATTGCACTACATAGTCAAAGAGAAAAATATTGCCACTTTTCCACTTAACGTGATAATTTTCCAATGATATCGTCCAATAACGATGAGTGTTGAACACAATTTTAGTTTTTCATATGCCAAAGAGTCTAAATCGAGAATGACATATAAACAGCTCGTACACACCTATGTAGTTAGAAATACAAACATGCAAATGAACTTACACAACGTTAAGTATTCTGCATATAAATTAATACAAATGCATAGTGTTGGAATGGACAACAGTGTCTGTAATCCTTGTGTCGATTTTGGTTACTTAAGAATAAAAAAAATCCTTTGCTTATACACTCATGAAAGACACCACTTGTCTTTTTCCCAGCAAATACAAAGTCAATCATTTGATTTTAGAATGTTGTTTTTTGTACATTAGGTAAAGATTGTAAATTTTGCAAGGGCCTATAGAAAGGGTTCGATTACCTTATATCAAGATAAACTAATAATTATGTTTCATATTTACTTTATGAAAAACTTTTTCCAATAATTTTCATCAGCAACTGTATGACTCTCAAATCCTTTCGATTCAGACACAGAGTTCAATTTCAACTCGTCCACAATTTGCAATCTAGCCTGTTTGTTTGTTAAGTTTCTAAAATGTATCAGTAGTACATATAGTATTTGTGAACAGATTCTAAATGTCTTTGCATCAATGTTAAGTGGTTATGTGGATTTAAGATTATTTTTTTTTATTAACATACAATTTCTTTTTTCACTTGATTTGCTTTGTAGAGTGGCCGATGAAAACTGTTCTTTATTAGAAGTACTTGAAGCCATACGTCCTCATTTACAACTGACATTCGAGAATGTTTTAGCTCACATTAATACAATCTATGTTTTACAGACCCGTCAAGGTGCTATGGGTAAACATGAACGTTATCTTAGATTAAAGGTAAGTATTTTCTTTCCTTTTTTCCTCTTGTGCGAAAATATGCATAAAATAAGCACAGTAACAAAAGGTTATAAAAAAAGGTTTTTAATTAAATTGCGCCTCTCTTAACTGTTATATTACTGATAAGATACCGGAGTACCTATTGCGTTTTGAAACTGAATTTGTTTGTAAAGGGTCCGCCATCTAACGTTTTTTTTTCAACTAG
Organism: Wohlfahrtia magnifica; assembly: GCA_023159175.1. Lineage (NCBI taxonomy): Eukaryota > Metazoa > Arthropoda > Insecta > Diptera > Sarcophagidae > Wohlfahrtia > Wohlfahrtia magnifica. Next base: position 1,301,357 of record JAKWBJ010000496.1, on the reverse strand, counting down.
GGCTTATTTCGTGAATGGTAACACTTAGCTCATGTCTAATTTGACAGATAATTTGTTTTATCCTTCCGTGGAACGAATATGGTTGTGTATACGCTTCGCTAAGTGTGCCTGCGATCGAAGTCAGAAGTTATAAGGGTGAGACAGAAATTATAAACTATAATAATAAAACTAAAAGAGATGTGGACAGAATGGTCGAATATTGGTCGAATATACTTGCAAACGTAGGATAAGTCGGTGACCGCTATCATTATTTTAATCCCTCTAGATATAATAGCATTGGCCTCATTCATTACTTACGTATAAAACACAATGCATAATTAACTTAAGCAATTTTTAAAAGATCTTAGCTCACATTAATCTATTGAAAACAAAAGCATCGTGCTTAAAATTCTAAGTTGATGGCTTAAACTTGCACTTGAACTACAATATTTTAATCTGAAAAAGAGTCTGAAACGAGGGTAAAACCAGATATTGCAAAAATTTATAGCAATTTTCCCATAACATTTCACCCGATTCTATTTTTAGGCTCATTGAAAGGGACCTAAAGTTAAACACCGGCTCCGAACGGCAAATGCATTAGAGAAGTTTTCAATAGTAGTAAAACTCATAACCAGTTACCACCAGCTAATGTTATGTGGTTATAGCGCTGTTGAAAAACTTTTTCTTTTTTCAGAAGGTCTGGGCTGGTATTGAACAGAGGACCCTCTTTTGGGTAGGGGGTCTTACCTACCATACCACAGTGCTACACTGGCAATCATGTGTATAAATTAATTTTTGTTACCTTTTGAAAAAAGTCGTCAAGCTACATCTATCTGAACGCATAATTATTCTTAAGGCTATGAAAACTAATAAAATGTTAAAAGTTAGTTTATCAACTTCTAAAGCCTCTGCCAAATAATTTTTTTTTTTTAATATGCTATAAAAAAAACTACTGAATATTTTCTCAAATTTCTTTTTTTATTTGAAAGTACAACCCTTCCGGTTAATAATGGAAAATAATTTCATTCAAATGGCTGCCTCGGCTGGCCATGCAGTAGCCTACACGATCGGTCCAATTTTTAAGCACATTATCGATTGTGTGCAGCTGTATTTCACCAATGGCTTCACGAATATTGTCCTTTAAAGCGTCAATTGGCTCTGGCTTGTTGGCGTAACACTTATGTTTGACGGCACCGTACAAATTCCAACGGTGTCAAACCGCAGCTCCGATGTGGCCAAACGACATCAGCTCTGCGGCTGACAATGCGATCTTCAAAAACAGGGCGCAAAACATCGAGTGTAGCTTCGGCTGTGTGGCACGTAGCGCCCTCTTGTTGAAACCAAATGTTGCTGATATCCTCCTCTTCAATTTTTGTGAACAAAAATTCGTTCAAAATGGCCCGATAACGATCGCCATTGACTGTAACGGCCACTTCTTGCTCATTTTCGAATTATGCCTCTGGACCAAAATCCGCACCAAACAGTCTTGGGTGTATCGGCTGTTCAATGTATGCGTGCGGGTTTTCTGTGCCACAAGTGCGACAATTTTGCTTGTTTACATACCCGCCAAGATCAAAATGTGCTTCATCTGAAAAGATGATTTTTTTTGTCAAAATCGAAAAGAACCGGTTAACTTTTCGAATGATTTTAAAACCGGTTTTTGAAAATATTGGAATAATCACTTTCCCTACTAGATACAACTTTTTTCTTTTTTACACTTTTTGAACGGTGCCATGAGCGTCAGATTCCACGATCTTATTTTTTCTACTGTTAAAACTATGTAAAGAAAAAATTTTCGGTTGTAATATTTCTTCCTAAGTTTCTTTATGAACTTACAAGAGATTTGAAAGCAATTTTATTAAATTATGATGGAAATGATGACTTACACTTATGGATTCTTTTTAAATTTTTGAACTTCCGTAGAGCGATTACTTTCCCCTTGGAAATCCGTTTACCGGCTAATTTTGCCGTTTTTAAACATAGTTTGTCTTGATTCAAAATTTTGATTTAATATACAGCCATCGTAGCTGAAACCTTCTCTTTATCAATTTCCTCGAGTCAATCATTTTTTTTTTTTTTTTTTGTTCATTGCTTTAAAAATTTCCTGATGAAGTTCTTTTGAAGAAATTCATTTCGACTCAGCTTACTGCCTGCAAAAGTCGTGATGTCTCAAAGACACAATGGCAGTTTTACGATTTTACTGGAGTGATGTCCTAGTAACTATCGAATTTCGCAATAATACCGCCGTCGTGGTCTGGACCTTGAAAACACTTTACACACACTTCAAAACGATCATAATCGCCGTTTTCATACTGAACTACGTGGAGACATAAATAGCAAAGGTATACTCCGCGTAGATATCATATCTTCGAATTTTTAGTTTATATTATATTAGTTATATTAGTTTTAGTATTCTTTAGTTTATATCTATAATACTTAAAGTCCTTATTCTTCAATAATATTATTATATTACTTCTCCCACACGGTATTGTAAAACACAAACTTATTTGACCTACAACATCATACTATTAATACCGATCATTGAAAATTTACTTATTTAACCGTTGAATGATTCTTAAAGTTATTTAACATCCTAAAAAATTTATATAAAATCCATAAACTCTTTTAATGTCAACTATCTTGACAATTTTAGGGGTTTTTCAGACTCTTGTTGTACTTTAAGTCATAAATTTCATTTTAAAATTTAAACTTAAATCTTTAAAGAAGCCTATGTTAATCTATACTTACTCACACCCTTTGAAAAGGCAATCAAATAGACAGACTGTCGCTCTGCTTGATTGAAAGAGCAAAGCCAAAAAATAAACCAAAAAAAAAATCTAAGTATACAAAAGTGGCCAAATCTTATGCTTCTGAGAAAAATCTTTCAATTGCCCTCAAACCCTCCTCTTCACCTAAGGGAAAAAAATCTGTCTTATCAAAAAATTTTAACAACAATATGCCTTTAAAAAAATACACTTTCGTTATTATTTCTTTCATTTTTTTGGTTATTTGCAAGGCAAGGGAGGGATATACTAGAAACATGATAATATTTGTGATTGTAAGTGTTGACGTATTGTTCTTATAAGCAAGGCAAATGATGTGATTCTGATGTTGATGTCTACCACAAAATTCTGGTTTTATCATACAGTTGAAAAATAATCCGAAACAGACAAAACATGAGGAAAGAATGGCAGGAAGAAAGTGGGTTAGGAGCTGGCAGAATTTAAATTTATGTGCCATTTTAAATATCCAACAATAGAATACAGTTTTTAACACTAAAAATTAAATAATATAAGCAGTATAAAAAATTAATATATTATAATAATAAAGATAAAAATGTATGTAGATAAAAAACTTAAAAAAAATAAAAGATACAGTTGTTTTTGTACAGGTTTTCGATGGTTATAGTAAGTAATAGCCAAACTACCATCTTAATACCTTTATAAATCCAAAGGGGATTAAGTCCCTTACATTACTTTTTTTGATAAAAGAATTTATTGTTTGACATGGTGTTAAAAACATGGTTACCCAAATTCAATGCTCTTAAAGACCTTAGGATATCAGTTGGTGCTAGGGGTAGTGTCTCCCTTTTCCCAACTTTATAAGCGCTTAGGTGCCTGCTCCTTTAATGCCACACAATCACAAAATATGCACTTTGGCATTTTTCCTCACAGAATCTGCAGATTGGATTTTAAACTACTCCCATTGTTTTCATATATTTATTAAGTCTGCAATACCCGGTCAAAATACGAACTATCTCTCCAAAATGTGGGCAAATTTGAGATTAGTAAATAAATATAAAATAGAAATATTGAAATTATTAATGGAATATGATATCGGACAAATGTCCACCTCTAACACGTCGGCATACGTCCGCTCTTTTCACAAAATTCACAAACCGCACCATACGGTCACTTTCTTGGGAAGTAATGGTTTTTCGAGGACTGTTTGTGGATTTTGTGAGCCCCATATGTGACAATGTTGTTTGTTAACATAACCGCCTAATTGAAAATTGGCCTCATCACTAAAGATGATTTTATTGAAAAATGTAGTTCAAAATTTGGTGAAAAGATCTGACGTCTGCCGATGAGCTAGACTTAGACATTTGCCCGACATCATATTCCATTATTAAATCCCATATTTTTATTTTATAAAAAGAAATTGTTTTTAAGCCAATTTATTTCCAACCCTCAAATTTGACCACGCTTTATCTCAAGATAACCTGATACAACACTTAAATGTATTCCCATTGTAATTGCCTTGCAAAAGGTTGGACTGTCTCAAAGCCGTTTTGTGTAAGAAGAGTATACGCCACTTACTGGATCAATTAACCTAAAATTTTAATTTTCATGTAAGGAGTTTTGCAAGTAAAGTCACACTATAATCAATCCATAAGTAAATTATCCCAGTTTCGATCCACAATACTGTACTATTAATATAGGCTTATATTAGTGCTTATATTCAAAAAATTTCACTGACGAAAATTCACCTAGATTCTATGCCAAAGTTAAAATATATACCGATCTTTATAAATCTAAACTTGTTGTTAGGTGGCCTCAAAATTCATGGCATTCCAGGGAAACAATGATCTGCAAACAGTTATATTATCTGCATGTCTGGTGAGGCAGCGTTCCATGTTTATAGGATGAACTTAATATATATGCTAAAGATGTTAAGTTAAAAAAGTTACGAAAGTTATGTTGATTTCCATACATATTGCCGTCCTGTTGCTATACGCTTGTCGATGTCTTGATCCCGTGAATCAGTTTTCGAGATTATACTTTTAAGATAGTATTGAATTGGCTGCAGCTTGTGGTAAACAAATCTTTGGTTTTAAAAATATTAATTTTTAGATCGATTGATTTGGTTGCTTTTTATATCTTACGAAGATTCGCTTTCCTGCTTGCGTGGTTCTTTTTTAATTTCTAACAATGCCTTGGACACATTATCTTCATCTTTGGCTGACTGGAGCGGTTTTTGTCATTCGTATTGAAATCACTTCTACAGAACCGGAAAAAGCAACTCGCGCACAATGAAATCGATGAAATATAGTAAAGATATGTTTTGATAAGCAGTCGATTTCCTTCACCTGCGTTTTTTTTTTTAATTAAAACACGAAAGAAAAACTTTCCCTAAAAACTGCTTTGAGGATAAATATGAACTAATCTTTATACTCGTTGATAGATGGGATATACAGACTTCTTTGTAACAAGATTTCTAGTCATCAAAAATATTGACATAAAATTTCTACCAATAAAGCTTAAAGATTATTTCAAACGAAAGCCTTACTTTTGATTTCTTCATAAAAAAGAACAAAAAAATAAAAGTTTGTATTTTATCACTTGACTATTAACTGCTTTAGAATAGAACAACTCAGATTAATCTTGAATTCTCTCAGTGTAGCTTACCTACAACTATCTATTCATTTTTAATGCTACATATGTATGATGCAAAATGGTTGGATTAAATATATCTACATACATAAGTGGCATGATTTCGCTTTCTCGTAATTTTAGGCGCCTAAATTACTGAAAACGACATTTCTTATTTTCAATGTTAAATTTTGTATTTAAAAGGCGGGACTAAAAATCAACATAAAATTTAATGCAACGTTATTTTTTTTTAATGGTAGTCTCTGAGCGACAGAATATTTTATAAATTTTGTGATTTCTTTTTTTAGCTCTTTCCTAAAAGATTCTAATAAAATGGTTTTAGTATTTATTCGTATAAAAAAAAATTTGAGATTTACACAAGATTTCATTTGATTGAAATATAATTGTGCAGATATGAAAGATTATTACAGCATTAAAATACTTTATTGTTTTCTATTTGTTTATATGTGTGTTTGTATTTTTTATGTTATTCCAGGGTCAAATGATGTACATACCAGAATCGGATCGTATATTATTTCAGTGCTATCCGAGTGTAATGAATTTAGATGATTTGGCAAAGTGAGTATCTTAAAACAAATGTATTAAAAACTTAACAAATTTTTATTTTGGACAAACAAGAACAACGTTAAATTTTGAATATTTATCAAAAAATACTAAGACTTTTTGAAGAAAATGGTTTCTACAAAATTTTTATTTGATTCAGAGTACTATATTGCTACGAAAATAAAAATGCCTAAATTTTGTATATTTGGTAGATATGTGTCACTCTGTCAATGCCGTACTTATTTGCGTATTTGACAGCACCGTCAAATCGACCATCTTTACGTTTCATTTTAATTAACGGATATAAAAGAAGAGGATATGATACATTTCCGGAACCTTCCAAACTGTAGCCAATTATATAAAGAGGCTGCTTTACCTATACGTCAGTTAAATATCGTTTTGCTGTCGTAAATAAAAATAAAAGTGTTGTATAAGCGAGTATTAAGTTTTTATATTAAGATAAACTGTATAAAAGTTTTAGTGTAGTAAAAAAATAAATAAAAAAAAAACTTTCACAACAACAAAGCGGTGTTAATTTTATTTTAACGCAATTTAAACGAACTCAAACGTTTTAAAAATAATAAAACGTAACAATATATTAACATTTGTGGTTAATATTTTAAGATTTAAAAGAAATAGTTTACCTTATATAAAGTATTGTATTAAAAACTACTGAGCATTATTTTATCGCAAATGGAATAAATACTTTAAGCAAAATGTAAGTGAATTGTAGAATAAGCTTACCAAAAGAGATTTCCTACAACTTTTAGCAAACATACTTGTTATAAATAAATACAAAAAATTAACAGCTTTCAAATGATTCAGATGACAACATCTTTTACAATAATACTTGCAATATACTTAGTTTAGATAACTTATTCCCGCTAGAGTTCTCTAAGTGTTTTTGAAAAATAATTTTTTTTTTTTTTTTGGCGATGTTAAAAAAATATTTATTACATCCGATACAACGAGTTTAGCGATTTTTCAACTTTTCTAAACCACTTTTATAGCGCGATTTCACTTTCTCGTCACAACTGGCTTCAGTTTCAGCAATTACTTCATCATTGGACTTAAATTTATTTCCAGCAAGCATTCTCTTGAGATCTGAAAACATTCAATTTTTCTATAGTTTTCATCGACTTCTGACACGATTTGTGAGCTCACGTGGCAAGCACTTTGAACAAAGCTTGCGCATACCCAAATGTTCGTGTAAAATGGTAAAAACACTACAATCTGATATCTTTACAAAGCCAGCTAACTCGTGCACCTTCAATTTGTAATCGTTCATAAATTATGCAATAATTTTACATTCATTATATTTAATAGAATTAAACTATTTCTAAAAATATCAAAAAAAATTGGGGGTTTTTTGATGTATTCTGGAATAACAGCCTCATATCGGCGTCCACTGCGCTCTGCATCATTTGTGCTGGTATGACCACGTTTAAATTCAGCAAACCTCTTCTCTACCATGTGTCACAATAGAGCAGAGTTCTGATAATGTCTATCAAGGCATTGTTTGTTTTTCACTGTATTTTTTTCATCAAAATGTATTGCTTTATCAAAACTCGAAATTTACTTTTTTTAATTTTTTTTTTTCAATACCAAAAGATACTTAACACAAAATGCTATAACTCACGAATCTATAGTCAGATTTCTGTTAAATTAAAATGTTATGTGACATCCTACGGACTTATTGAGTGATCTTTTAAAATATTTAATATAGGGTCCGCCAAATAAATTATTTTTTTGAAAATGCTATAAAAAAACTACTGAATATTTTCTCAAATTTATTTTTTTATTTTGAAGTACAATTCTTCCGGTTAATAATGGAAGATAATTTCATTCAAATGGCTGCTTGGCTCCGGCTTGTTGGTGTAACACTTATCTTTGACGGCACCGCACAAATAATAGTCCAACGGTGTCAAATCGCAGCTTCGTGGTGGCCAAGCGATATCAGCTCTGCGGCTGATAATGCGATCTCAAAAAACAGGGCGCAAAACATCGAGTGTAGCTTCGGCACGTATCGCCGTCCTGTTGAAACCAAATATATATATATATATATATATATATATATATATATATATATATATATATATATATATTTCCATTTTTTTCTGGGAGAATATATATATATATATATATATATATATATATATATATATATATATTCTATATATATATATAGAAAAAAATTGAATTTTTCTAGTCATTTTTGTATTGTCCATAAATTTTCAATTGGACCGGAATTAGGGTTTTATGCTGAAATATCAATCGCCCGAATCTATGTTGTTACATCAATTTTTTGTACATATGTACATATTTATATTTCTATTATGAATATAAGCTTATTATAAGCATGATTAGAAAACTATTTTTCTACAAGCTTATTCTTTAATTAGACTTCTAAGCTTTCGGTATATTATATACAAGCAATATTACCGCAAGGACTTAGTTTTCTTAATTAAACAATTTTTAATAAGCCTTTTACAATAGTATTCACAACACTTTTCTAAGCTTAAGTCTTATTTTAGTAAGCTTGTTACAAGTTATTTCTAAATCTTTTGTGTTTTTTTCTATGTATTAGTAAGAATTTTATAGTCTTATTACTTCCAAAGTACTGGACCGATTTAAATAAAGGGGTACAAAGAAATGTGTTAGTCTATTAAATATACAGATACTAATACATTACGTCCGTTTTCCCTTACTTTTTTTGCTCATTGATCACTCTTTGCTAGTGCGTTAAAATCTAGTGCAAAAAGCAGACGTAACGGGAGAGAAATTAGAATTCATAGAGCTGGTCTGTGCTAAATGCAAATTTTATTTTACGCTTTCCTCTAAGCAGCTCTTCTAAGACAACACTATTTTAAAATGTAATTTCATTTATTTTTTGATGGCATCACTTTTTATTAGTTTTACTTTTTAATGCTACATAATAAAGGTTGCTTGGCGGCAAGTATATTCGGCTAGTTGGCCAGAATCCCGCTGCCGGCAAACGTTTTCAAATTACTGCAATTTCAGAAAAGCTAGAGCGCTGTTTAAGAGAGAGAACTCTCCAAATCCATAAATGAGTTTGGTTCAACCATTAAACCATCAACGATAATCGTGTAAATCTGGTCAAATATTAGGAACTTCACTGGTTTTAAAATATCTAACACCATACATTGTGTCGCCAAGTTTAATAATTCTATAATATTATTTTGACTATTAAGTGAGATGTGTCCCAAAAATATGCGCCCTTCTGGTCAGATAATTCTTCGGATACAATATTTAATTTGAATTTTAGTTCACATAAATATCAAAAGCTTGACTACTCCCTCACAAGATGCTTTGAATATCGAAACACCTATTAATATGTTAGTGCTAAGTGAAGTAAAAGAATTAATTTTGAAGGAACGACATTTAAACTTATATAATACAATTTTTACTTCATATAATCAGCAGAAATATGAAAATAGCATTGTCGTACCTATATTTAAGACAGGATCTGACAAAACCCTTATTAGATAGAATAGTAGCAAATAAACTCCGTATTAGAACAGCTCATTTCCTGAAAGGTTGGTGTATATAATATAAAATACATTAAACACTTTATGACGAATAGGAAAATTACATTGAGAATCGGCAAGTACTAGTCTTCTCCACATCCATTGCATAATCGTATTTCAGAGCGCTCGCTCTGTAGGTAAAATTCTGTCTGATTGCCTATAATAAAATGTGTACTATACAAGGAACTAGATTTCATCGCAGTGTTGCCAGAAGTAAGGGAAAATCTTCACATATAGGTTTTAATGATACTAAATTTGGAGCGTAGGGAAAATGGGACAGATTTTATACATTTGCCAAAAAGTAGGGATTTTTTCATTTTACATTTATTTATGAAATAAATAGTTAAAGATATGTATTTTTTTTTAAATGTTTTGTTTTTAAAGCGTTTAAAAGTTTTGTTTCGTTTAAAACTATGTCGCCAAAAAAGGATAGAGATATCAGTGGTTTAAAAAATTGATGGCACCAATATGTATGTATTAGTTTCTTTAACATATATATATATATTTTTTTTCACTTAAGGCCAGCACTTAGCAGACAACCCCTTTTATCTAAAAGCGAGCTCTTAATCATACCAAGCCTTACTTGAAAAGCTACCTCATGGTGTACATAACCGCTTAATTAGAATTATCCACTTGAAGCAATCTTCCTCAATACCAATTTTTCTTTCTGTGTAATTTAGCAAATTGATGATTTTCGGTCTTTCCTATCGTCCAGAATCATTAGGATTATACGTTAAGGATCTTTTAAAAACGTTATCACCTTCCCGATGTAAATGATTATATCCCCAATTCAGTCAAATATTTCTTTTCGAATTCATTTCAACTGGTTGCGAGTTGTAAATATTGTAAAATTTCGTTGATGTGTATGCCAAAACTGATGCCTACTGATGCATGTAATTTCTACGAACAAATATCCGGTCGTGTTCGTACCTAACAGTTATCTCTACAAATTCGGTAAAACAACTTTGGTAATATTAACATTACTTTTGCCTACGTGTTTTTTTCAAATACGGCAATATTTGTCGAATATATCTGTCATTTTATATTATTTTAAGCTCAAACCCGGCGTGCTTCGCTATTCCTATTATCATTATTATTTAAACTTTTATCTTATTTTATCGCATTCCAGTACAAGTTCAAACATTTAAGATAGGCTATATGAGGAACATTGCAAAAATTTTAAGATAATTGGTTATGCTTACAAACATACAAACACACATTTATCTTTATATATGTATTACTGAAAATTCAATAAAACATATGTAAATAAATTTTTATTTACCTTTTGAGTAGCCTATCTAATATGGAAGGGTTAAAATACACTACATTTTACCCAGTAAAATTTTTAAAAATACATTACACCATAGATATCTATACAAAGCTAGATATCTATTTGTAGAAATTACGGCCATGAGGTGTTTTGAGAGTTTGGTACTCAGTTATGTATAAAAATGATTCACCATTTTACTAAAATAATTTTTTTTCACTGAATGAAACATATTGTTTTAAGAAGGGTAAATTGTGGTGGTTAATTATCCCTTTTTCGTTTGCCAAAGTACACATTACAGTTCTATGATTGATACGTTTACGTGAGGATTTTGGAGAAAACAAAACCAGCGTGTTGATACTTATGTAATTTATTTTCGAATTTTTGTGAGTCTAAATTTAATTTTGTGGATCCCCAAAATAAAACATTTTTACACTTAGCCGGCGACAAACCCGCTGTATAGATTTCTTTAATACTTATTGTTCGAGAATTTTTAGAAAATTAAAAAGCTACAAATTTCGAAAAATTTTTGTTAATTTACCATAGAATTTCGAAAGAATTGGTGCAATTATGTACCTTAAGTTTTCAGTTTTTACGTTTTCATTCGGATCTTTTCCAGAAAACTTGGAAATATGATTGTCGAGCATGAAGAAATTATTCACTGAGATTTAAAATCTTTTGAGCGAGTTTTTGGGACCGCCATATAATAAATACAAATTTATATAAAAAACTAAAACTCTCAATTTTCATTTTTTGTTGTTAGCAAAGTATTGCTACTCTTACTTTTACACCTGTAACAGCATCTGTATTAAAATTGTGTATAAGTTTTACCGTCTTCCCTGAAGCATTGTAGTTCCGAAAATTTTTACATAAATTTTCAACCTTAGAGACTGCATTAACTGCGAATGCAATTAGACATTTACAAAATTCAGTACAAAAGAATTATATTAATTTTGCTTGAAATCTATAGACAGCTAAACCAGGACTGAGCTGATAATCTTGAAATTTTTACATTATCACTCTGTATGTCTGGAAGGAACTATGGGTTAATAAATTTCAAAAATTCTAACTGAACAGTGCTACGCCCATTCAAATCAAATAGTTATTTGTCTATTTCTTCAAAATAATAATAATAAGAGTCACTAAACTTGGTCTAAATAGTGTCGTAGTCAATACAAATCATTAGTCAAATAGTGGGCGTAATCGGAAAAGTGAGTATGGTACCTCCTATACAAAATAAATGTTGGTTTTTGTATATTTTGAGGATGATTAGAGTAAAAATTTCTGAATTTGGACGGTAATAGTTAACGCTTCGTTATCCATCCAAAAAGCGGGAGAGATCGGTTAAGCACATCTTGCACACCGGTAATCGCGTAAAACTATCTATATATATATATATATATATATATATATATATATATATATATATATTTATATATTTATATATATATATATATATATATATATATATATTTATATACATATATATATATTTATATATATATTTATATATATATATATATTTATATATATATATATATATATATATATATATATATATATATATATATATATATATATAAATGCATATATAGCTTTAAAATTAAAATTTTGGCAATTTTACAAAAAAAGAAAAGCCGTAAGGACTTACCACGCGTCTATGTCGAAATAAAATGAATATGTATAAATTTGGATTTTCTAATTGTCTATTATTAAATTATCAAACTTGTCATAGGAAAAAGTATTTACCATTGGGTCAGCGATTTGAATTTCACTTTTAACATGCTTTTTCTTAGTTCTGTTTAGCTTTAAATCTAACTTCAATAAATCTTGCCCTAAAATGATTACATTTCAATCTTTAATTTATAAAAAAAATCATAGATTATATTCTAAATTACATTTTGAATATTCTCTCTTTTAACACCATTTATTTTATTATATCTTAATAACTCTTTAACATATGGCTTAAAGTTGTATATAAGTTTAATTATTCTCCTAATTGTGGTACTATTTAAAGCAAACCTTTAAAAGGACCTTTACTGAATAATTGTCAATACGTTTAACCCAATAAAGACAATGGTTGAGCTAATTCTCTTGTCTTTTACTCGACTTAATTCATTTGTGTTGTCACTTTTTTAATGAAAAAGTTTATGTCCTTTATTAACCGCAACTTTTTTCATTTCATTATTGTAAAAGCCAGCAGTCACTCGGATATAGTAAATGAATGCGTGTATTGTTGGCTTGTTTTTTTATCACTTATTTGTGGCGAATAAAATGTAACTTGAACTTGAGTAAATCTGTCAGTGGATTTCCTGACAGTTGTTAACTAACACAGTGTGTATAATTTAAAAAGAGATTTTTGTAATGTGGTATTATGTGGTTGCTTAATTTAATGTCCATATATATGTATGTATATAAAATATACATATATATGTATTTTTTTTTGTAAAAAATTATCCTTTTATAAAAATGTGTATTTATGTTATAATGAAAGAAAAAAAATAATAATACACAATATTTTGCTCGTCATTTAAAACTTTTTTTGGGTGTTCATTTTTTTGTTGAATTAATAAAAGCTTTTTATTTTTATCGTCAACTGGAAGCAGTGTACGTATAATGTTTATATATAAAAATAATGATAAATGAATATGGTATGCCTTGTTAATAGCTGAAGGTGTAGACTGTACAGTTTTATCGAAATAAATAATTTTTGCAGTGATGATGTACTTATTCACCCAAGTGTGTTAGGTTTAAACAATCATTAATCCCTGTTTAGCATTAAGATTTCGAATTAACGTTAAAATGGCATTAATCTTTAAAATCAATTTGTGAGGTGGTAAGCCGAATGGATTTAATTTACTTAAAATATTTGTTGGTTACAGCTGATCATTATCTGTTGCCTCCTGTTTACTACAATCAGAACCAAAATCAATGTTCTTTCCAAATAAAAAATTCGATCTCATATTTTCATTAATTTTGGTATAATCACCGATTTTTGGACACAGAGTTGACGTTGAGTAAAATTGAGAAATGCAATAAATGTATTATGAATACAATAACAACACTTCGGGGTTTTTAGTTCTTCGTTATTGTAAACTGTTGTAGGTCGCTAATCACCAATTTAAGCAACCATCCCATAAAAGTAAGATCATTCGATATCATATCTTATGTCAACTTATTATTTTCAACAAAAGACCATAAAGGTGATTTTTTTCCATATTTTCAACAACGGTTGTTCCATTGGCAGCTCTTACAACGGGTAATACCTGGCGAATATCTGAATGAAAGAGGTCATGTTTTACATAATGTCCTTTAAAAAGCAATCGACAACGATTAGTGCACGTTTTGTACCATTGAAATTTCATCTCAAATTATGAGATATGTTTTATATCCTGATAAAAGCTGTAATTCCGATCTATGCAAGTGGTATAAAATTCTATATATCTGACCATTGGAACATTGCATTGTCGTCAATATGCAGAAAATGTTTGCAATTGTCAAAAACACCTTTAAAAAATAATATTTATATCTAATGACGAAAACATGATTACAAGCAAAATCTTGTTTTAATCTATATAAGACGTTATTTTTACGTTATATGTACACGTATTTCTTTAAAGTAATTTAACTATTAAAGGGGGGCTTAATACAAATTATACGACATGTCAAGTTTTTGTGTAGAAGCGAGCAAATATTTAGTATCGTGTAAACACAATATGTAATGAGAGCGTACGGCATGGAGAGAAAATACGGATGAAAATTTGACACTCATAATACACTCATAATACAGCCCTCTTTGTTTTCTAAAAACCATCGAACTTCAAGATCATCCTTGATCTTGTAAACAAATAAAATAACCAAAAAAAGCAGTATCTTTCTCTGGCACTATTGGTCAGCTGGTTTGATTTCACTTTGGTTTGGTTTTTTACGTATCGTGTAAACGTAAACAAATTTTCGTAAGATTATTAAACTCATTTTTTAAATACAGATGGAATTTTATAACATTTTCTCTCTGATTTTACGTACATAAAGGTAAGTTGTCTCAACTGACAAAAGACATTTTAAAGAAATGATATGTATGAAAATAGTGATGGTTATAGGTAATTTATATGCTTATTCTCTTGAACGCTCTCAAACTGTTAAAGTCTGGCATCACTTGACACTATAAATTAAACAACTCTGTACTAATACATTTTTCAAAACATACTCTGCATAGCCGGCAACAGTACTGTCAAGAACGGTTTTTGTAACAACAAAGTTTATTATGTTAAACTGTAGTACAGAAAACTATAAACCTTAAGACTTTAAAATGTAATTTTTTCAACGAACACATTAACTTCAAGACTTTTCACTATTTTTCATTATTAGAGTAAATAATTATCTCTAAAACGAATCGTCAATCATTAATTTTGATGGAGTAATACGGAAGATATTTGCAACCGACAAAAAAAGGCCTGTTAAAAATATATATATGTATATGATTAGACATAAGTAAATGAAGCGAAAATGTTATGCCTCCTACAAAATGTTCAAAACTCATCATAATGAATTACAACATTTTTTGAAGCCAGACGCTATGCATGGTTTTATAGTACATCCCATGATTAAAGCCCTTATATTTGTAGAATATCAGTCAGTTTACATCAATCATATTGTGCTTGTATGATACGATTTTAATGAAAAGAAGCACAATACTGCAATTTTTGAAAATTTTGTGTCTATATATTGTTTTTATGACAAAATACAAAAAAATTTTGAAACATTGTGACATTAGAAACGTAAACGACCTGAAAGTAGCATTGAGGACTGAATGGATTAAAATATCATCACAAATAACTTCCAAACTAGTGGAGTCGATGCCAAGAGGTCTCAATGCTGTCATAAAGCAAAAAGGATATTTAACAAAATATGTATTTTAGTCCTTATGCCTAATATTCTTATCCGGTTTTTGTTATCCATTATGAGATAGATTTATAAGATACCTACATTACTTTTATTTTGTCATAGAAATAATAAGTAGACACGAAATTTCAAAAAAAATTTACTTATGCGTAAATTTTCTTATTTTTATCGGATGTACGAATATTGGTTTTGCATACTGCATATAAAGGCTGGGCAAATTTCATGTTAGGAAGTAAATTGGTTTAAAAACACATTTTTTTGTTGTTGATAAATTATATTTTATTCATATCGATATAAAACAGAAATAGGGGAATTAATAATGGAATATGATGTCGGGCAAATATCCACCTCTAGCACGTCGGCAGACGTCCACCCTTTTCACAAAACATTGAACCACATATTGCAACAAATCTTCGCTTATCTCGTCAATGCAGCGTCGACTTTAATTTTTTAGAGTGTCAGTTGTTTGAGGCTTGTACACGTAAACACGGTCTTTCAAGTGGTCTCAGAGAAAAAATAATTCAGCGGCGCAAAGTCACAAGAACGAGGCGACCAATTGACATCGCCAAATCGAGAAATTACACGACCGGGAAATTTCTGATCCAATAACTGAATTGTTTGGCTCGCTGCGTGGCTTGTGGCGTCGTCCTGCTGTAACCAAAGGTCATTGATGTCAACATTAGCCAATTGTGGCCACAAAAAATTGGTTACCATGGTTTGGTAGCGCAGAGAATTCATGGTGACGGCGTTTCCTTGCTCATTTTCGAAAAAATATGGTCCGATGATGCCACCTAACCACAAACCGCACCATACGGTCACTTTCTTTGGATGTAATGGTTTTTCGAGGACTGTTTGTGGATTTTGTAAGCCTCATGTGCGACAATTTTGTTTGTTTACATAACCACCTAATTGAAAATTTGCCTGATCACTAAAGATGATTTTGTTGAAAAATGCTTTGATTTCGTTCAGTTTTTCAAACAGTAAATTATCACAATTAAAATTTCTTTGTTCAAGAGCGTAGCATTTCATAGTTACAATTTCTTAATTTTTTACTAAATAAGTGTCAAAGGCTGACAGCTCAATTCTTGAAATATCATCATTTGACAGCCAATTTACTTCCTAACCTCAAATTTGCCCACTCTATATAATATGTATAGTGGTTATCCATGGTCAGAAAATTTGTTTATAGTGTATTTGGCACACAAATTCAAACTTATTTTGGTGAAGTAAGTTGATAATTAGCACAAAAAAACATTGCTTAAGCAAAAAAAATTTGCATTTATTTAACCATTCCCTCTTCCAAAACCACCAATGGATTTTTTCATCTAAATTTTGCGGCGCTTTATAAAATAATCTGTATTAGAAATTGCTTACCGTTATAGATGATATGGTTTGCCACAAATATGCTATGACCAATTTTCTACTGAATGAGATGCATTCAGCTCTTGAGACTTAGATTTTTGTATACAATGTAAATAAGTTAATAAAAATTGATCCCACAACGTTCAGCATTTGTAAACTTAAAAACCTAAAATTTTCGTAACGTAACGTAAATGAAAGTAATTTTTTAAAATTATATTCAAATTTAATTGCTTATTCTTTTTATTTATATTTTAATTTTTCTGTTTTAAAAATCTACTCGATGCTGAAAGTAATTCTGAACTGATTTGTTTAAGTATTTATTCGTTTCATACATATACGCATACAACACATAATAAGCTACATCTGTATATATTCCACATATAAAATAAAATTCTGTACATAGTAAAAATTTCAATTGGTAGTGAAAGAAAACATTAATTCTTGTAGTTGTTTATAGTTGTCTAAGCAATAAAAGTGACATGACATATGTCAAAAAAAAAAAAAAACATTCTCTATATATACATATTGCTTTATATATAAATGAGCTCTATACATAATGAGCTCACTGGGTCTTAATAGACACAATTTTGTAAAAAAATATATATAGAAAAAAATGCTAAATGAAAATGGCTAATACTCTTTTATTACATACAATCATGAATGACAAATTACAGGAAGACATTTTCCAGAAAGGAGGATACATGTATGCACGTAAATAAATAATAAATCTTTATAGAACGATTGAAAATATTTCATACAAAAAGTGATTTCAAATATGAATACTCAAAATAAGAATTATTTATATTTCAACTGAATATATCATTATGAATCCTTTTACTTGTCTACACTTTTAAAAACGTAAAATTATGAACTCGTACCGGGGTTTTTAAACTTTTAATCTTCAAATAAAATAATATTTTTGTTTACTAAAATATTTTTCACACTTAATTTCCATATAAAATTAATTGAAGTTTTAGCCAATTTTTATATCAGATTTCGTGTAAGGAGCATAATTTTCTTGGGTCATAAATTACAAATTAAATCAAAATTTCTATGTTATATTTACAAGTAGCATTTGAATAGCTTAATGAATATTTCAAGAGAAGACAACAATTTATAAATTTACTTAGTTTTTTAGTAGTTACAAGGTATAATTAGTTTTCAGTAGTAAAGTTTTCTAAAGACTATTATTTACTTAAGCCAGAAATGAGAGTTTTTTGCTGCTTTATCAGTTACTATAATATTTTAGATGGTTTGCACGGTCATATACTTGTTTAAATAAATAAGCCGGGTTAGGATCCAACAACTTTATCACAAGCCAAAGAAACATACACTCAAACAAAATAAGCCCAATCTGCACAACATAGTTGCTTGCTTAGTATCCATCAACTAATGTAATGAATAACGAAAGTATTCAAGGAAACACTTTTCATTTATATCACACATTCATTAGATTCAACACTGCTTTTCAGTCGGCGCACAGTGGTATTTCTTCATAGTTTTTTGTGCAAAGAGTATAGGGAGTGGTGCTTATTATTTGAAAGATCTCACAGTGCTTTACGAAGTAGATGTGTTAACTTACTCAATTTCCATCGGATCTTACAAAACAAGTGTATTCGTTACTAAACGTACTTCTCTAATGTATTCTTAAATAATGTGGTTCCTATATAAAATACCGTTTAGAAACATTTCTAAACTTGAAAAATTTGGGTAAAATATGCGCTTACTTCAACAATGCACAGATTTTAGAAGTTTACTTAAATAAAATGTGTACCCTTTAAAAGGTCTGTTCGTTTTCTTCTTTCCATATCCATTAAACACCTTAAAATCGTAAATATTTAGCTAAGTTATTAGCTTATATGTGCTTGAAGGTATTAAAAACCGGATTTTTAACCGTACAAAAGCAGATTTTTCTTGTACTCGTGAGGAACTTTAAAAAAAATGTTATAACATCCTAGTTGTTTTTACTTCATTTTTTTTTGCATAATTTTGACTTGCAAAAAATAGAGTCACATTCTTTTTTGTTCTATAACTATAGTTGTTGTAAAAATTTTCTTGTTGTAAACACATTCTTAAAAAAATAAAAAATGTTTAAAATCATCTCATTTTTAAAGACTGAAATAAAAACTTTATTTTAGAGAATGATGGTGTACACTCTCTTTTGACGCTGACTGCATTACTTTTCGCTAAAAAAAAAAAACTAGATTTATTTATAATTTCGCCTTTTCACCATCACAGTAGCAGACATTTTTTAACTGTGGCCTTAAAAAACTTGGATATAAAAATCCAAACGTCTTATAGTGAAGTGCGTTGATAAATGGCATAAGAAGCACGTTGTTTTCGGTTGAAAAAATGTTTATGTTTATATCTGTTATTTAAAAATAAAATTATAGCCTATATAAAATAGTATGCACGGTGATCTATCTATCATATAAACTCACACCATGGGTCGAAAGTGTCATTGTCCAGATGCAGTACTGTTTTTGGCAGCTCAGTTGTTTTCGTGTAACATATTACTGTCAAACATGTTCAGTTTGGTCTATAATCGACTTACAAACGAACAACGCTAGCAGGTTTTTGAATTTTATTATCAATATTCATGCTCGGCTTAAAAAAGTGCATCGTGATCTTCTTACATATTATGGTCAGCTCATTTCTGATTGAATTAATACATGAACAAGCAAAACTGCTGTACTTGGTGTGAAGAGCAGCCAGAAGCATTGCAAGAACTGCCAATGCAACTCGAAAAATTCACTGTGTAGTGTGGATTATAGGTCGATGGCATCATTGGACTGTACTTTTTCAAAGTCGTCGAAGGCAGGAATGTTACTGAGAACGGCTATGTTAAGCCTCATGCCTGTAGGGACAAGACAGCAACAGTTGACGTACTGAAAGCCAATATTGAAAAAATTATTCGTAAGATACCAGTCGATATGTTGGAGTGAGTATGCCTAAATTGGAACCAGCGTCTGAACCATTTGAGGCTTAGCCACGTTCAACATTTCTATGAAATTACCTTTAAACATTAAATTATATAGATCGTCCCAAATAAAGATTTCATACATTTCTCCAAATCTTATGCGTTTTTTTGTTTTTTTAAATCAAATTTTTAATCACCCGAAATATAGAAACTCGAACCTACACCATTTGAGTTCGTTCTGTTCACATCAGTGATGCTCCCTTTGTGGTATTGACCTTGATAATGCTTTAAAGGCCTTATTCATAAAAAATAATTTGCAGTCAAAATTCCACAAAAAATCATTTTTAAAACGAAAATACTTTTTTAATTTTATTTAAATACTTTTACAATTAAATGTTTTTTACAGAAAAGGATTACACATTTCCGATGTACCACTACACGATGCGACTAGAGATTTAGTACTGTTATCTGAAAAATTCGAAGCCGAATATAAGTTGACTAAAAATCTTGAAATGCTTACTGATAAACTGCAGCATACCTTCAGAGACTTAGAAAGCGAAAAACAGAAAACCGATAGGTACTAAAAAAAATATTTATTAAAATTTTAAAATGAAATTGTAAAAATATGCATTAACTCTTTGATATCCCCCACTAATAGGCTTTTATATTCTGTGCTGCCAAAATCAGTGGCCAATGAATTAAGACATCAAAGGCCAGTAGCTCCAAAACGGTAAGTTAAATATTTGCAATGTGTTGTACAACAAAAAATTGCAGGAAGTATTAGTGTAAATATTAAAATATAATAGGAAATAAATAATGTTTTTTGCCAAAAAAAAAAAAAAATAAATATTTAATGTAAATTGAAATGTTTATGTTTATCTCTATTTTATATAATTTATAAAATACATTTTGTTTTATTTTTCCAGCTATGATTCGGTAACATTGATGTTTTCTGGCATCGTTGGTTTTGGTAAATATTGTGCTGAAAATACCGATCCAGAGGGTGCAATGAAA
The DNA here is from genome assembly GCA_023159175.1 of Wohlfahrtia magnifica. Taxonomy (NCBI): domain Eukaryota; kingdom Metazoa; phylum Arthropoda; class Insecta; order Diptera; family Sarcophagidae; genus Wohlfahrtia; species Wohlfahrtia magnifica. The sequence goes on along the minus strand of JAKWBJ010000496.1, from coordinate 1,280,429 downwards.
ATTGTTAAAATGCTAAATGAACTTTATACGGTTTTTGATGCTTTAACAGATTCAAAACGCAATCCAAATATTTATAAGGTAAATAATAAATATACTGTAAACTCAAAAAGAGACTTTATATGAAGGCAATAAATAATAATTATTGCTTATAAAACAGATTTAATTTTTATTTTTTTTAATTTACTTTTTAAAATTCAATTTTTTTCTAAAAGAACTTACGGAATAATGGTGGAAAAATAAAATGCATTTATAAATAGTAAATTATTTTTAAAAATTTTTTTTATTTTCGCTTTAATTTTAATATATATAATTCTTTTTTAACAGACTAGTAGAGATACGAAGATTTTCTGTTCTGTTGTATTTTGTCAGATAAATACGAGTATATTTCGTAAATTTGAAATATGAGTGTTGAGTTATATGTTTAACATTTTCCTTCAGTGCCTGTTTCGTTTTAAATTTCCTTATTTCAACCAATAAACAAAAACAAACATATAGTGTAAAACAGACAAACATAGGTTACAAAAGATACTTTGCTCGATTTATTTTGTGGTTTGTTTAGTTTGGTTTGACTTGTTGCCAACTGGCCATGCAGGCTATATATCTAGTTGGTTGGTTGAATTTAACCACTTGTAAAGAAACAGATTCTTAAAAAATTAATTTACTTTTACAGCATACTTTTTTGTAGCGTTGTCAAAAACATTTTGTTTTATGATTGGTTGTTAAATCATATATATATATATATAACAACCAATATTATTTTGATTTAACAACCAATATATATATATATATAATCTATATAATATATACCTTGACATATCTTGACATATTTTGATTTAACAACCAATCATAAAACAAAATGTTTTTGACAACGCTACAAAAAAGTATGCTGTAAAAGTAAATTAATTTTTTAAGAATCTATATATATATATATATATATATATATATATATATATATATATATATATATATATATATATATATGTCATGTATATATGTCATATATATATATATATATATATATATATATATATATATATATATATATATGTAAATATATATATATATATATATATATATATATATATATGACATATATACATGACATATATATATATATATATATATATATATATATATATATATATATATATATATATATATATATATATATATATATATATATATATATATATATATATATATATATATATATATATATATATATAAGACATATTTTGATTTAACAACCAATCATAAAACAAAATGAAATGAAACAAGAAATTGTATATATATATATATATATATATATATATATGTGTCATGTATATATACACTTTCTTGACATATATATATAATATGATTATGATTGGTTGTTAAATCAAAATATGTTAATAAAGAAAATATATACATGACATAATATATATATATATATATATATATATATATATATATATATATATATATATATATATATATATATAATATAATATAATATAATATATACATAATTGCTCAAAGTAAAAATATTCATAAGTGGTTTATGAACGATTTATTCACTAAAACTAGTTTTTTATTTGCACACTATGTTTAAAAAAAAAAATTTTCTTCATCATTGTTCCTACTTTTAAATAATTAAAGCAGCTTGGAAAAAAACCAAATACAAAACATCATTTGCACCTCTTGGGATAAAAGAAAAAGGTTTGAGTCTATCACAAGCCGCAGAGGCAAGGCTTTGAAATACCACTAGACCAAATATACACAGGGCGTTGTTTCTACGGCATTACAATATAAATAGACCGATTACCTGCTTAGCTGGAAGACAAAATACGATCACAAAGAAACTGGAACAAGGTAAAGGTGCCACGTGAAAGCAATATATTCTAAAGAGAAATTACGAAAAAAAAATGAACGATCTTAATGCGAAAACTTTATTTTTACCGGAGTTGAATTGATTCCCAGTTGATTTGTATAATATACAATTGAATTAAATTTTTTTTTAAGTGAATGAAAAATTGTTTTTTCCAATGATTTTTTAAACCAGAGTATTGACAACCGTGAAGGAATATGTAACAACTCCAGCAGAACTGAACATGTTTTCGATCGCAGATACGGAAGTTATCATCAGAGTTCTTTGTGTTGAAATTGAATATTGAAATTATTAATTTATTTATTTGAGATAGCCGAAGTTCTGTATCACTTTGTTCAGTCATTCTATTTTTTTTATCATTGTCTTGTTCAACCATCATACGCTGTATGACAGATATAACAATATTATGTTAACCCCACACCATATTGTAGTGTACATATATAGCCGACGTATCTAAAGAGTCGGGTCGCCGTGGCTAGCGTTATATTAGGATTATTTTATTTTTACCCTAGTTCTGATCTAGTCTTATTGTCGGAGATCGCTGAGTGTCTTCCAAGCTGAGATAATAACCATTAACAAAAATGCGGAGATCAACCTAGACAGTGGGCTCAATGGTTAGACAATTAATATATTCTTTGACAGCCAAGCTGCTTGACAATTGATTGATAATTATAGTAAAAGTTTGGGAGCCTACCGAGCCGAGAAACTATTTGCAATAAACTCAAATAAACCTATTTTTAATATCTGGAAAAAGTCTTTTTTTAATTTATATTTCTTCAATTTTGGACACCCTATTTATATACTGATCTAAATTAATCCGGCTTAAAATATTCATTTTTTTATTATTTTAATAACCTTTTTTTAAGTATACAGATTTTTGAACAATATAAAAGTATATTTATTTAACTAGTAAAAAATTATATCATTTTAGGTTGAAACTGTTGGTGATAAATATATGGCCGTGTCTGGTTTACCCGATCACTGCGAAAATCATGCTAAATGCATCGCTCGTCTTGCTCTAGACATGATGGATATGGCTAAAAATGTTAAAATGGGTCCAAATCCAATGGTAAGTAAAACACAATTGTTAAAGGTTACAATAATTACAAAACTAACGGCTAAACAAAATACTACCCATATATGTATTCAAGGTAAGAACAAAAAAATATATGTATATATATATATATATATATATATATATATATATATATGTATGTATATACGTATACTTACATATACATATGTATATGTATATTAGTAATACATAACTCAATAAAAACGAGTGTTCTTGTGTAGGAAACATTATTTTCTTCAATCAAATTAAGTATTCATTTTTGTTGATAGTCACTAGGGTGAAAATTTTCTGTAAACACTATTAAACATTATCAATAAAAGTTTTGCTATTTACTACAAGTGCTGCAAGTTTATTACGTGATACGAAATAAGTAATAATGAAGGACTAAAAAGATGAAGTGTGTAGTGTGTTGTACGTTTTAAGAGGAAAATCATAAAAACACAGCTTTAATAATGTTAAAGTTAAATGATCCGGTGTTATTTACAAAAAAATTACATTTCATTAATAGCAACAGGAAATACAAAAGTTTTTCAATGAAAACTTTTACGAGAGCAACCTTTAAGCATAAAGTTTACATTTAAACAGCACTTGTTAATAGAAAAATAAAAAAAATGCACAATATTGTCAAGCTTAATTTCCAGTGTGTTTTTAGGCGATAAAATACTATTTAATACTCAATTTTTATATATTTTTATATATTTTAATTTCAATTACTATTCAAAGGTTATTCTTAAAAAAAAAATGGTTCGTACTAAGTTTTTTTAACGCTTTAAGGTCAGAATTAAAGGGGTCGTGGGTAGAAATACTTTGTATATATCGAGCCATAACCGCCAAAAGATAAAAGCGACAAGAAACAAATTTTAGAGAAAAATTTATATTTTTAATACTTTTTGTTCTAGTGTAGTACATAAGACTTTGTTGTTTTTGCTGTAAAATCATAAAGGTATATAGATTTATAGCTGTAAAATCTACCTTTATGATTTTACAGCTATAAAATTTTGTTTTTTGTCAAACTAAAATCGATAATCATGACGCTTGCATTTTTTGGCGGTTGTGTGGCTCGATCTAAGATTTTTGGTTGAACCTCAAACATGAATTGATATTAATTTCAAGCCTTTATCACTCCATGTTCTACCGTTATGAGATTATACCTACAAGCAACATTGCGCAATAGTATTAAATTTTTAAATACAAACGAATATTTTGATTTTTTTCTTATTTTTATAAATTTTCGATTCATTTTATGTGCGGTATGTAACAAAACTTTTTTTTGCTGGTTACAACATTAGTGTACCTTATATTTTAATTTTGGAATACCGCTATGGAATAATCTAAATCTTCATTTTTTTTGCTCCTTATTAAACACAATGTACGCATGAATTTCGGAAGTTTTGATATGTATGATCGTGATAAAAATTTTTTAATGTAAAATGGTAACGATGAATCATGCTTGAAAGAATTGCCGGCGGAAGAATATTTAGCATTGGCTTACTGGCGTAATATCAGAGTCCTATAGAAGTTCATTAATTGCAAATTCAGCAATGGCATATTTCATGCTTTCGCCTTGATTTTTTATGTTTCTTCTATACAACAACCAACTGATTACTACTGTTGTTCGGTGGCACTATGGGCAAACGTTGACTATAAGTAACATTGTGTCATTGATTTTACTGACATAAAAAAAAATTTCTGCATTAAGTTTTGCAAAATTTATTTCATTGTTAACCTTTTATTTACAACAAAAATCATTTCTTATAAAAAATAAACCACTTTTTATAAAATATTTTTATGGAACAACTTTTTACACATTTTTTGTACACGTCTGAATACAACTTTAACTAGCCCGCACACGAATACTTGTAAACCGTTTAAAAATGCAACTCCGTAAACGAAACCTCACGTATATTAATTTCAATTGTATAAACCGTTTACAAAAATAACAAAAACTGTTAGAACTATGACCGAAAATATACTCTAAATATACATATAACCAGTGTTAATTTTTTTATTTCCCCTACCAAAATCCCTTCGTATTTTATTCGTTAAAATGTAGGGAATTCGTATTTTTATTCGCATATGTATATAAACACCAGTATTCATATAAATATCTTATTTTCAAATTAATTTATATACATTTTAAAAACAAAAAATTCGTACGTACATATGAATTTTAAGAATTTATTTATTTCATTCATATTTATATTTACATTCATATATACGATCTGCCGTTATTTTATTTGTTTTTAAAAATAAAACCTATTTCTTTAAAATCGTGTAAAAAATGATGACCGGATGACAATATTAAATATAAATATGAATTTTAAGTTAAAATTTGTTGACGAAATTATGAATACTGTACAGTTTTAATAACAAAAATAAGGAAGGAAACTAAAAATAATTACAACTTTATAAGCAATAACTTTGCTGTTTTTTTTTTGTATCTATATATTTAAAAATTTTCGGGAAAACACAAAAAAAATCTCTTCGATTTTCCCTACGTCTCTTAGTAGAAAAAAACCTGTATGTAGGGATTTTCCCCTTCTTCTGGCAACTCTGGCAACAACCAACATTTGACATAAAAGGATTAAAGAAAATTGTTGATCGTCTGGTTTATTCAATGCATAAATTTAAACATAAATGAAAACAGTACCTATTCGTTGTTGGATAGAAGATGGGTCATAGTTGTTACCCATAAATCCTTTTTTTTTGTATTTCTATAAAATAGTAGTTACGGTTTTTCGTCAAATATATGTATGGTTTAATGTGAATACACTTTTGGTGGATTTGGCAAAATATTAAAACTGAAATAATTTATATAAAACAGTAACAACGAAAGCTACTTTTTGTACCCAATAGACGTTACCGTTTCTTTAGATTTTTAAGATTGCGTTAATAGGAATATGTACCACTGTAGTACGTTTCTTATCAAAAGTGGGTCACAAGTGTCCTGATTGTCCCATCTATTCTCAGCATTCTAAAGGAAGAGTCTGAAGACATTACTTTTGATAAAACCCTAATTTCCTTCCATTAGTTGAATCCTGTAACCTGCGAACATTTGAAATTTTAACTGAGCGACTCTCACTGATTTTGCAGGGTCTTCCTCCGTTTCCAAAGACGACTTCTAAGCCGCACAAATCATTTCTTGCAAATTGAAATTGATTGAGCTTCGGTAAGCAGTCGACGTTCTCCATCTGCGATTTGTTTAACTTACAGATATTCACCCATCAGAATGTTTAAAATTTATTTTAGCCACAAGCAATGTATCGAGTGCTTTTTTTACAGTCACACAAGCTTAAATCAAAATAAAACAACAATGTGGCTGCCATGGCCAGTGCGTACAAGACACTAATTTTCACAAATGAACGTATTGCACCCATAACTTTTCGACGTAGACAAATTACTTTTCATAACTCCAAAGAAAATATTCCGATGGGGTTCAATTACACGATCTTGGTTGCCAGCATTACTTGAACTTACTCTTTCATCAAAAGTTTCTTTGAGTAAATCAATTATAACTCGCGCTGTGTGAAATATGGCTCCTTCCATTTGGAACCCAACAAGATTAATGCCAGCTAATAGAAAAATATCTAATCATGTCCCTATGCCGTCCACCATTGACATAACGTTCTGACCATCATCGTTTTGGAAGGGATATGGACCAATGCCAGCTCATAAAGAACACCAAACAATAATTTTCTACGGATGTAATGGTTTTCGACAAAAGCTTGTGGATTATCATCACTGCATGTGTGACAATTTTGCTTATTAACGTACCCATGCAATAAAAAATGGGCTTCATGGGAGAATAAAATTATAAGTTTTAAAGTTTAAAGAGCAAAGCCACTATTTTAATAAAAAATTTCAACAATTTGCAATCTTTGCTCTGGTGCAATGCTATCTATAATAAAATGTCAAAGTAAACTAAACAAAAAGCAATTATCAACTGTTAAATTGGTTGTCAAATAAAGCAGTGTTGTCAACTCAAAACTATAAACCTCTGAAAAACACCCGATGTAAGAGATGCCAGTCTTGCATTTTTGAACTATACGCGTAATATTTTAGTCTTTGCTGAAATTGCCTGAAATTTAATACTTCGTACCACATGTATCTTCTGTATCATCTGGGTTTGGTCTTACATTCAGTGAAACTTGATGTCATTTACAAAATTTCCGCAAAACTTATGGTCCTAATACCATTTAGCAAATGATTTTTTTAATAACTCTTTTTTAAAGTTAAACAACATTATTAGAAATAAAATATTCACTTTATATTATTTGTTTTCCTTAGTAACGTATTCTATTTATATTTTATCCTATTCTTTAGTTTCTACTATATAATTTGTTGCAGGAAATCATAAAATGCAAAGTTTTTAGTACATATTTGGAATTTATTTCTTAAGCAAATACAAGTAAATATACACATGTACATACATATGGTATGTACATATTCGTAAGTAAGTAATAATAGAAATTGTTACATTTTACATAAAAGAAAATTTGAGTAAAAGAAAATTTTTTGTTTCATCACTTACTTAAAGTCATTTAAGCATTATTCTTCTTCGAAAAAGGAATAAATTAAAAAAAGAAATCAAAACTTTAAAAAACATAATTTACAATAGAACCCTAAAAATATATTGTAATTTAAAGTAAACAATAACCGAATAACAAAATTTCTTGTAATTTGTAGTTTATTTTCTTATAGCATTGGAAATAAGCAAAGTAGAGAAAAAAGTTTGTTGCACGATGAATTTAGACAACAAATATTCTCTGCTTTATAATATACAAATATTAAAGAAAGTGTCATAGACTTTAATAAAAAAAAAAGACAAGTGAAACTAAGTCGGAAAGAATCACCTGTTGTACATGTTTTAATGCTGGTACCGTGCAACAAAACACTTAAGCATGCAGCAATACATATAAAAACTTTTTACAAACTATTTATCTCCTTTCTTATTTTTGCTAACACTGCAGCAATTCAATATCATAAATGTCAGTTTTAAATGTCTTGTTTGTGCTCAGTACACTGTTGAAGTTTAAATCAAACCGAATTCAAATTTATACAATAAAGGCAAGTAGTATGAATCATTTCAAAAGCAATAGAGTATTATATCAACAAATCCATGTTAATGACAGTGAAAATGCCATGCAAATATATGAGTACGAGGATAAGACCATATCTGACACTTATATTTCACACAATTTAAATTTCCTACTTAGACTTAACTCCTCAAATAAAAAGCAGTTTAAAAGAGTTTCCGATTATTAAGTTAATAATAATAACAATTACAAATACATTTTCACGCTGCTAGTTCTGTTGCTAGTTAAACATTTTTACCGATTCTTTTCAATTCGACGTTTGAGCTTGGGGATTGTACATTGCACATAATAATGTCGACTTGGACAACATATGGCATTACTTTCACATATGGTTTGTGTCAATAATAACAAATATGGTATTTTGGAGGGTAAACATCTGTCATTATAATTCAGTATTCGATAGACACCAAAGTATATATAAACACACATCTTTTAACTCTTATCATGAAAAAACAATTACTTTTTTGTAGAATCTTTGCTTTTAACACAATTTAAGCTCAAACAAAAAGTTTCATATTTTTGCCAAGCCGGGAAGAATCATCGGCGGCCACTAGATCTTGATTTTATTTTTTATTTTTAATTAAACTTCACACTTTTTTAATTTAAAAAACATTTAAGCGAAAACTCGAAATCCAAAGGCACCTCTGAACACTAGAACTGTTTGAGGATAACTGATCTTATGAGCAACATGAGTAAAAAAGTGCAAAAAGTTTTAGTTGTTATTGTAAAAAAGTATGGTACTTTGTAAAACTGATGATCATACATTACAAAATTATGCCTGTATAATAAGTAAAACATAAATATAAGTTAGTAAGTACCGTCGGGCAATAAAGGGTTAAATCGCTAAAATAATGCCACATTTTGTGTCTAAAAAGATATTTTACTGGGAAGTCTGATAACATAAGTCAAACAGAGGTCTGGTCAGCCAAAAAAAATCTGAAAATGAGGAATTGGACTCGACGAAGACTTTTGTCAAATGCAAGAAGAACTTACATTACCATTGGGTGTCACACAACAAGATAGCCTTTTTTCATTTGAAGAAACGCCTGCTAAAAGTTATCGATTATTAGTAGAAGCTTACGTCAATACGCACCAATCCAAAAAACTTGAAGCGATGGTTTGCGTGATTCAGAAGTAGTCATTTCGAAGCATAAGGCAAGAAGAGACCCAGTTAGCCGAAAAATTTGAAGATGAGGAATTGAAAGCACTACTCGACGAAGATTGTTGTTAAACTCAAGAAGAGCTCGCATTATGATTGAAAGTCACACAACCAGCCATTTCCATACGTTTAAAAGCATTGGGATTCATTCAAAAAAAAGCTAATTGGGTCGCATATAAATTGAGGCCGAGAGACGTTGAGAGGCGATTTTGCATGTCGGAAATGACGCTTGAGCGTTACTGGTGATGAAAAGTGGATACATTACGATAACCCCAAGCGCGAAAGTCATATGTAAAACTCGGCCAACCAATCAATATTTGGTGGGATCAGAGGGGGGTTTGTATTATGAGCTATTGAAATCTAGTCAGACGATCACAGGGAACCTGTACCGAACATAATTGATTCGTTTAAAGTGAGCAATCAACAAAAAACGACCAGAATATTCGACTAGACACGAGGCCATAATAATCAATCATGACAACGCTAGGAAGTTTTTGATCTCCCACCTTATAGCCTAGACCTCGGTCATTCTGACTACCATTTATTTCGATCGATGCAGAATGCTCTTACTGGAATACGCTTCACTTCAGAACAGGGTTTTAGAATTTGGCTTGATTCATTCTTTACCTCAAAACCGGAGCCATACTTTTGGCGCGGAATCCATATGCTACCAGAAAGATAGGAAAAAGTAGTATCTAACGATGGACAATACTTTGAATAATGTATCATTTTTTTATTATAATAAATGCATTTTTTAAGCATTTTTCCTTGTATATCCAATATATTTCCAAAATTTATTTAGCAACCTTCGAATACAATAGAAAAATTTATATGCAATGAAACGTTGCAAATAATCGAATAATTGTTTTCTATAACCATCAGCTACTGCCGACATTACCTTTTTCCTTCACTTACTCTTCTCTCATATTTAAGAAAAATGTTAACTTTTCATAACAGCAAAACTGAAATGAAGCCTTATGACAAAGTTTTCATTTGATGCAAAAAAAGAGCATTAAAGTCTAGATAAATATGAAAATCATTAAAGAATTTTCAAATTTTTATGCATATAACTTTTGCTTGTTGCTCTAAACTTGCATTTCCTTTAACCTTTTTTTTTCATAAATTGAAAAAATGTTTTTAATTGTTTACTGCTTCTTTTCTTCTACTCTATGAATTTTTTAAATATTTCCTTGCAATAATTGGCAAATTGTGAAACAAATAAAAGTTTTTAATTTTTAAATTTGTTTTAAAACAATTAGAAAACAAACTAAAGTTAAAGCTTTGAAATGCAAAAAAGAGTTTATTTGACAAAATTATAAAAAGGAAATGATGACGAAATCTTTGTAATAAAGAGAAGAACAAAATTTAAAAGAAAATAGGCAATAAAAAATAAATTGGTTCTATAGGTACTTAAGCTTTTTCTAACAAAAGGCTGCTATTTTGAATAAAGTGATTTAAGTATAGATTTAGTATCCAATAACCAACTACACGGCAGATATTTTACCACTAAAACTAAAAATTATTTAATTTTTTTAACCACTATTTTATAACAACATTTTCTTTACTTTCTAAAAATTATTTAAAAACAAGTAACACTACACAACAATATGGCAACATTTGGCTAACAATTGGCTTTTATAACGTGTTGCTTACTCAATTATTTGTAGCAGCTCTTGTTTACGAGATATAGCTTTCACGAAAATATGACTGTGTTAATGTATTAATTTTCTTGTAATTAAGAAAATATTAATTTTTCTTAATATAATTTGATATGCTATCGTCAAGGAGAGCTTGTGTCAATTATGCAAATCATTTTTGTTTCATTTACGAAGAGTATAAATTTAAGGAATACTGTTTGGAAGTAACAGCCTTCGTGATTAAGGCTTACAAAAATTATTTTGTTCACATACTGGAAATGAAAGACAAGTGCGTTAAGTTTCCACGTTTGTGGACAAAAAAGAAAAGGAATAGCTTTAGGTACGATCTGGACTGGATATTTGAACCACCACGACTACTGTTATTTTTGTTTGTTGAACAGAACTGGCATTAACCGAAAAGATTGAAACATATGGGAATATCCTTCCATACGGTCGGCACATAGAAGTGTTTTAAGCCCTAAATTATCACTTGAATCTCAAGCTTCACAAGAGAATCGTATGAATTTTGAGGTGAAAACTGACAGTAGTGATAGTGGTTTTGAATGTGATCTAATCGATCTGTGATTTAATCGATCTTGTCAGAGATGTGGGACTTACAAAGGCCGCTTTAGAAACTTTGCATCCAAGCTAAAGGGAAGAAACTTAGTCTCAAAAGAAATGAAATACGATAAGTTCAGAGTTTCTCCAACACCTCGAACAACTGATGAGAAACGTTTAGAGGCTTGGATGTAACATGATACCCTTTCCTCACCACCTGGACTAATTTTCCGACAATCTTGGATATCTAGGTGAAGAACAGGACGAGCGTTTCCATTAGGACCTCCTTAGAATGGAGAAACGCTATCAGAGCTACTGGAACGCACACATGATGAGTGACTATTATTGTAGCATTTAAAATAGCTCTCTGTCTTTAGCTTAAGCCAGAAACTCATATAGGAGAACGATTTTCATTAAAAAATTAAATAAATAAATTATTATTATTATGTCTAAATTTATAATGCTTTATTATAAAAAAACACCCGTGTCATATTTTTTTACCTAGACATGATACAGAAATTGCAATCATGGAATTGAAATCGTCATCAAAACTTGGACTAATATCATGTAACATAACCCAATAATCAGAAATGTTGCTGTGCAGTGTAACTGTACCAAAAATAAAAAATAAAAAAAATAAAAGATTCTTAAATTAAATTACTTAATTAAAAGAAAAATAAGTAATAAGAAAAACAAATATTTCTATATAGTGGTCACGTTTTTTTCGTCGAATATTTGACAAATGTGACCGTAGCTTAATACATTTATTGTGAAATGAAAATAAAAAACAAATGTTTTTTATTGAAACATTTGTTTTTTATTCTTTCTCTACTAAGCTCTCCTTTTTATTTTGTCCTGCTTCGCTATGTTTCCTAAGTTATTTCAAAGTGAGTTTTACTGTTTTTCAGTGTTTGGAATTCTTTATACAACAAAGAAATACGAACAGTTAGTAAAACGTTATATATTGACTGCAATATTCAACTTTGACCGTTGAAACAGTTATAAAGAAATTACTTTAAATATTAAGTAACAAAAGAGTTTCTTGTGTAGGAAACAAACGTAAAAGAATTAAAGTCGGTGAACTCCATTTTTTTTGTTACCCTGTACGAATATGAATACATGTCTTCGACATTTGAAAAATCCTACATATGTATTAACTTATTTTCCCAAGTTAAAACTATGCTAAAATTTAAAGTCAAGAATTTGGAAACCTTCTCTCTCACTTAACAAGAAATGTAGATTATCTAAAGCAATTTTCATTTTAGGATGTCGCTGAAATGTTCTAATATATCAGGTGTTTTTATAGGCTCATATATATGAGTTGGCAGAACTGCTTTATTTGACAACCGACTTAACAGTTGATAGTTGCTTTTTAACAAATTGATATTTATATTGAATTTTCATTCCAAATGTTGTTCTCAAATGAAGCCCATTTTTGGTTGAATATTATCGCACTTAGAGTGAGGATAATCCACAAAATTTTGTCGACATACCATTGCATTCACAGAAAATGACTGTTTGGTGCGCTTTATGGGTTTAAAAATGATGATGGTTAGGATGTTACTGTCAATGGGACATAATTAAATATTTTTTCGGTCCTCAATAAACTGGAATTAATCTTGCAGACATGTGGTTCCAACAGGAATACCTGCCGCACAGCGAGCGCTAGAATTAATTTACTCAAAGAAACTTTTGACGAAGGAGTAATTTTACCTAATGTTCCAGTTAATTGGCCACCAAGATCGTGTGATTTAACCCCATTGGATTATTTTCTTTGGAGTTAGTTATAGTCACTTATCTACGTCAATAAACGAGTGACAATTGAACACCTGGAAATCAACAGTTACTGGCGAAATACGCCCGCATATGCAGCGAAAAATTTGTGAAAATTTGTGTTCCAGATTGTGCCTTGTACGTAATGTTCTATCCAACAAAGCCCGTCTCATTGATATTAAAAGTATATTTCTTTGTTTTATTATAATTTAAACTTGTGTAACACTCGATATTTGATAATGAATAAGCAGCTTTTCCACGGAGATCTCCAATCGATACAGCAATATTTCAATAAAACATGGAAACATGTATAATTATCTAATATGTATTAAAAAGATTAGATACAAGTTAAAGCATGTTAAGTTGAAAGTCGGAGTATTTTCAATTATTTTAAATTTTGACAACTACCATTGTAAGTTGCTGAATATGTGTGAAGCCTTTTCTGAGATATACTAACTTTTATCGAATTAATTTTCTTTACATTTTTTCTTGAAAAATTAGGTTGTAGAAAAGAAATACATTAAGTTAGCTTTATTTAATATGTTTTGGATTATCCGACGTAGGTTAGAAATGCACCGTTTTTTCTGTAATTTGTTGCAATTTTAAAAATAGCGTCATAATGCTTCTCTGCAAAAAAGAGCAGAATCTTTCTGGCTTGGATACTGTTCGAGTTGCTTTATTGCAGTTTGATTGCTTTGGTTTTCACACAATGTTATCGTATGTGACCCATTTCTCATCCTCAGACAGCATCCTTTTAAAAAATGTGCCAATTTCATTCCGTTTGACCAAAGCTTCGCAGGTGGAAATTCGATCCACTATGTATTTTTAGTGTTAATTATTGTGCTAGACAATTATCAAACTTCTTTTTGAATCTAGTTTTGTGAAAATGCTGTAACTACTAACATACTGGTCAACTTCAATTATCCCTATGATGGATTCCTTTATACGTTATCATAACTCGCAGCAGCATTATTAGTCGCCGTTTTGTTCTCTGTGTGAGTTTAGTAAAATTGAATCCTTTTGACCAAGCCAATCAAACTCATTTTCTTGATATGCTTTTTTCCGGTGCCTAACGTCATAGTGTTTCATAATGACAAGCACTGACAATTGTAAATCATTGATTACTAACAATTTTTGTTTTTTTTTTTGTTTTATGTCATAGATGACTTTTAAAAGTAATTGTTTAAATTTTCATAGATGATAGACATTGATTTTGTAGAAAGTATTAATCGACAATATTATTAAGAATCATTAGTGCTTTATTTGTAAGCGGGGGTAGCAGAATAAATCTTGCATCGTAAAGCATATACTCGACTAAACGATAATTGTCGCTTTCTTTAGTGTGAATCATCAATGAAATATTTGATCTGTGACAAATATCACAGATCACCTGGTGTCAGTTGATATTAATAGTTTAGAAGCTTATAACGTTAACTCATATTAAGAGAAAGGTATCATTGAATCAATCACTAGGGGACACAATCTGAAACTTAGAGATATTGGCTAGCGAACACTATCTAGAGCACTAGGAACATTTTATTTCTTCTAAAAAATAATCGACTATCTAAACGCATATAAATGATTTTAAATTAGATTTAATAATATCATGATATTAGCCAATGACTGCCACTACTTGATTAATAATTGTTTTCTTTACTTTTCATTTATGAACAAAAAATCGATTAAAATTAGACCAAAGCTTGTTTAATCCTAAAAATTTTATAAAACTCTTGAGATCTTTTTTTGTTCTTTTTTCAAATTTGTTAAATTATTACTATTTTTGTATAAACTAATACTTAATAATAATGTTCCATAAACATGTTGCGTTGTTTATTTCAGATAGACATACTGTTTTTTATAGATAGTCCCATCTGCTACAAAATTTGTACACCCTTTTTAATATATTTCCTTTCAACAAACTATTGCAAACATTTTTGCCAACTCATTCCATTGCCATAGTCTAATATATTACCAGCTCAAAAGATGGTTTGTTTATGGTGCATGTATTTTTGGAAAATACTTGCTATCAGACTGTGTAAAAAGTAGGCCAAATTGCAATGGTAAGAAGGTGCCGCAGGTATGAAAAACTACTACTTGACACTCACATTGTAAATCATTATAAGTTTTGTTGCATAAATACTTACTAACCTACTAACAAACACATTTATACCGGGCATTATTTTCCTTGCATGGCAGTTGAAAAAGTAATACTAATTTATTTTAACGGTAAACGGATGTTAAAAAGTTTTTTTCTGTTTCTTTTTGTAAAACGTTATAACTAAAATTGGTAAAATATGTTATATGGTATTTTTGCTGCATGGAAGATTTTGAGAAATTTTTAATTTATTGAATTAAAAGCTGATTTTAAACAAAATCTAGTTTAGGTACCTTTATTAATTTTAAGCTCAGAGTTGAAAAAAATATTAAATGTTATAGAGTAATAAATCATTGTCTTTTACACAATGATTATAATCTCAAAAATAATTTGAGGTATTAAATTGAAAACCTATTAATAATTAACCTTGATTTCAAATAAATCTTAAATTAGTTTAAAAAAACAATGAATATTGTTTGTTAAAACAAAAGCATAATACATTTTTTGTTTGAGAAAATAAATAAATTTAAAATATTAATTGAATATTTGATCAGAAAAGTCCTTTTAAAATGTTAATATTGTTACAAAAATCAGGTTGGGCACCCCTGCGTTTATAACATCGCTAAAATAAATAAACAAAATCTGCAAGAACAACTATACGTGATGTTTACAAATAACCAAATCGACAAGAACAAACATTAGTAGAGATAAAGTAAATAAAAATAAAGCGGCACACAACAAAAACCAACAGCAAAGAAAACAAGTAACAGTCAATAACAAACAACAACTAAGAGCTGAAAGAAGTAGATTTTTACACTTGCATGGCTACGTATGAACTAAAAAGAAAGTAAAAGAAAGAAATGAAATCTACCTGAAATATCGAGAGGTTCGAGAACTATCGATGTGTTGTTTACTCAGCCATATAAAAGTACTTGGATGCGAACAACAATCAGTTTAATTGTAGTAAACTCAGCGAGTACAGTTTATGTGAAGAGAGCTTGTTGGTTTGAACTCTGTGTGAAGAGAGTTTATAAGGAGTTAACTCGCAAAGTGAATCGTGAAATAAAAAACCAGTTTACTTGGAGCTAACTCAGTAAGAAGAGTTAAGTGTGGATAACTCTGGTTGAAAAGGTTGTGATCGAACCTAAGTTATAACTACGATCGGGTTGGAAGATCTTAGGTAGAAAGAGCTGTCGAGTAATTGTTGTTGTAAATTAACACAAATTAAAAAGAAAATAGCAAGAAAAAAACAAAATTATTTATTAATTTTATTTAAAACTAAGTTCTTGGTAGGATAACTCTTTTTCTTAATAACAGCTGCACATCTGTTCCTTTAGAATTGCTAACAATTAGATTTGAATTTCTGTCCATAAGTCACTAACACTTTTAGGCTTAGCAACTGTAATGTATTGCTCTGCATCATTCCATAGCTTAACTAGAGGACTGTGATCTGGTAATTGAGCTAACCAATTAAAAATGTCGACTCTATTTTGCCCTAAGCAATACTTCACTGTTAATAAAATGTGATTTAAATAATTATCATGCACAAAATGACATTTAAATGGTATATTTCCTTTGCAAATACTACCTTGACTACAAAGTTTTCGGAATAACCACCGTGTGGCGGTCCAATCTTTCAGATTTGAGTTTGTTTTTTGGTACATCTGTTGATGAAACGTGTTCACCGTAATGGTTTTTTAATTCGACTGAACAGACAGAAGTCACAAGGAGCAAAATCAGATGAATTCGGTGGCTGTTGATTGGTATTTGTTTCATTTTTCGTCAAAAAATTTCGAATAATGATGGTACTGTTCGACGGTGGGTTATCATGGTGCAAAATCTGCGAGTTTTCTGACACAATTCTGGTTCCTTTCGCCGAATTGCTTCACCCAAACGTGTCATAACGCCCAAATAATACTCTTCGTTTACTGTTTGGCCTCCTGGCAAAAATTCGTAATGCACTACACCGTTGTAATCCATGAAAACCGTGTGAATTGTCTTCTTTTTGACTGATAACGACGTGGATTTTTTGGTCTCGGCTTATTTTGTGAACAGCATTTACTTGCCTGATGTCCGTTAATGATCCATTTGATGAATGTGGTATCGGACTCAGCCTCGATAATCATGTCTTTTGCGACCTCAACACTGCCAAAATTGTAAAAAATCGCCAACCCTCATAGAGCTAGATGTACTCCTGGCTACGTAGATTTTGTAAATGTCAAGCTATGACGCTAAGATTTTGCGGGAATATCAACAACAGATATACCAACTTGACAGAAAAAAAGTTCAAGTCGGGGGTTATTTCTGAAACTTTTTGATAAAAGTAGTATACTCATTGTACTCAAAAGTATTTCCTTGAAATCGAACTAATCGATTTGCGTATCTACTTTGATTATATGACCAACATCGTGCTCTTAAATTGCGACCCAAACTTTCATATGCTTTACTGTCATTGATGTGTACCTGCGAATGTTATGCATGTCTAAATAACGGCATACGTAACATTTTCAGTCAGATCTAGGGGACATTTTGCCAAAAAAGCGGTGGCTCTCTGAATACTCACAGCAAACTGAAATTCGCTATATCAAGTTCTTTGACACGTGGACCTTATGTTGTACAATTAGGGGTGTAACATTGTTAATAAAATCTATTGATGTTTTTACTATAAACGTTACCACCGATGTTGAAAAATATCGTTAACAAAAGTCTTCTATCTTATAATAACTAAGTATGAAATTATAAGTAGTGCAATGCCAAAAAATTTTAATGACGTAAAAAAAAAACTACCCACTGGCGAACGTCATAGTGAAACATGGTGGCAAATGCTGACAGTGGTTAATTATCATTGACACAATGAATTTTCTTTGAAGTCATACGTGATGTTTTAAATAATTGTATAAATTTTCAAAGATGACAAAGTTTGATATTATCTTGCAAACATCCGTGTATTAGTGGGTCGTAATAGACAATATCATCGAGAATTCGTAAACAGGGTAGCACACAAAATCCATCATCGTTAAGCATGTAATCGACTGATAAGTGATGCTTAATTTCAGCTTATATTCGGCTCATAACAGACAACATCGCTAAGTGTCAGCGTTCATTTATTATGGTGACATTCAATGACGTTGTCATATATAACTCCCTTCGTTTGTGTCACTGCCACGATGATTCACTAATGAAATCTTTTCTTTTAATATAATTCCATACAAATTTTTACTTGATACTAATTTTTTGGCGATGATTTATCGATGAATATATTATAGTGACAATCTCACTCAAATACTCTACCGGCTAGTTAAAGTAAACAACGTGAAAAATTTATTAAAATAAATAAAAGCGTACAAAGAACGTTGTAGATAGTTTTCCACTTGTGTGTCGATGTATAGGTCATCGATCGATATTTTATTTACACCCCTCTGTACAACGTATCAAAGAATTTTTTTTTAATTTGTTCTTCTTCTAATTGTTTGCGAAGAGATGTAAATAGCATTTTTTTGAAAACTCCTTTTAATTTCAGTTGGAGATTTAAAGGGGCCTGCGACTGGAGCTTCATAAATTAAGGAGTCCTCTTTAGAAGTTGTTTTTTTAGATCTAGTGAACTTGAATATGAACTGATGCATTACAGTTTAATAGGGAAGCAATGTTGCAAACGATGATTCCTCTGGAACTTATTGGAAGAATAACTTCGCGCTAAGCCTTTGTGCACCATTTACCTTGACCCATTTCTACTTATTGTTTTATAGTTTTGATTAAAACTTTTAAAATTAAACATTCAGAAAATTTATTAATTTAAGATTTTAAACAAAATATTAGTGAGAAATATCAAAATTTGTGAAATGTGCTAAATTAGTGCAGATAATTTTTTTTTTTTAAATAAATTAAACTTAAAAAGAAAAACCGCGAAAGAAAACAAAATAAAGCTATGTTACATACAATACACAACACTTGTAGGAAATTCAATCAAATTCAATCCAGCTTCACGTCT
Organism: Wohlfahrtia magnifica; assembly: GCA_023159175.1. NCBI lineage: Eukaryota > Metazoa > Arthropoda > Insecta > Diptera > Sarcophagidae > Wohlfahrtia > Wohlfahrtia magnifica. The sequence goes on along the minus strand of JAKWBJ010000496.1, from coordinate 1,261,181 downwards.
TCTTTATGAATTAAAAATAAAACAGTTGTAGTGTAAATTTGTTACCCTGCCTATGCCATTCCTTAATATCAAAAATAGACGATCTGTTCATAAAACATGTATAATGTTTAAAAAACCTACTTTTCATTCACTACGCTTCAAATTGTTAAAAATAAAATTAGTTAGTATAAAGACAAAATTAAAATCGTTTAAATAATATTTCTTTCCAAATTTAAAAAAAAAAAAATGTTCGCTGCAACATAGAAAGAAGAAAATTTTCATTCGAATATTCGAATAATTCTTTTAGAATTGACAAATTTAAGTCTGAAATATACTTTCTAATCTTTTTTTCGTAATTTAAAATAATAATATAGCAATCGGTATGAAAAGTTAAAAGTGGGAGTGTATATTTTACTCTTAAGAAGAGGTGTATAAGCATTCATTGCAATTTCTTTTAAAGCAAAGTTTTCATTGATAGTAAAATACCTGCACGTGTAATATAAATAAATATACATTCGGTGCAGGTATTTTACTATCAATAAAGAATCTGAATATAACAATTATTTTCAGTAAAATCGAAATATTTCGAAAATAATTTTTCAAATAAGCAATTAAGATATATAGGGTCCGCCAAATAATTTTTTTTTTTTTTTTTGAAAGCAGCGCGCAAAACATCGAGTGTAGCTTCGTCTGTGTGGCACGTAGCGTCGTCCTAATATCCTCCTCTTCAATTTTTGTGAACAAAAATTCGTTCAACATGGCCCGTTAACGATCGCCATTGACTGTAACAGCCACTCCTTGCTCATTTTCGAAGAAAAATGGCCAATTATGTATCTGGATCAAAATCCGCACCAAACAGTGACTCGTCTTGGGTGTATCGGCTTTTCAATGTATGCGTGCGGATTTTCTGTGCTCCAAATGCGACAATTTTGCTTGTTTACATACCCGCCAAGATCAAGATAAGCTTCATTTGAAAAGCTGATTTTTTTTGGCAAAATCGGCATCTTCTGTAAGTCGATCGCAGGCCCACTTAGCGAAGCGATAGAAGCGTATACACAACCATATTCGTTCAGCGGAAAGGTAAAACTAATTATCCGTCAATTTAGACATGAGCTAAGTGTTACCATTCACGAAATAAGTACTAGTTGAAAAAAAAGACCGTTAGACGGCGAACCCGTTATACAATTTCCTTTAAAGCAGACGAATATCATCTTTTAATTATAGAGTAACTTCGGGTAATAAGAAGTTTGTTATGCTAATCTGCAAGCCCCATATATTTACCCAACTAGATCTTATATGGCAGGTATATCTGCTTGTACAAATAGCTCACAGATTTCTAAAATAATTTTGGACACATTTTATTCGTCTATTAAATTGTCGGAAATAGTTCGTCTTACAAAAGCAGACATTAAAAATATTACTCATACGTTGATTAGGAGGGATATTGGTATTATATAAATTTTTGGCAATTTATATTTTTATCATACATATATGATTTAAATAAATATTTTGCGTGTATTGCAATTGCTTTGTATTATTATTTTCTATATTACAAATATTTTATATCTGTGTAACTTAGGAAACAAAATAGCTCTAAAGAAAACAAAGAAACTATTTTATTTCCAATCTGATATTTAAATAAATAAGCAAACAAAAAACGAATATATCGATGACTTATTGTAGTAAGAGCGTATCTCAGTTTCCTTCTTTTTTGTTTCGTTTGTTTTTTTGCCCACGAAATCACGCTGTAGCCATTTTCTAGTAGTATACTTACAAACACATATCCTGTACAAAAAAAAAAAAAATTAAGCACCATGGTTAAAAAAGGTTTATTTTTAAACTCTTCTAATTTTTATGCGGTTTTTCCTTATTCTTCAAAGCAATCAAATTAGGTTTTTCCTATATTGAGCCCTCATGAAAATACTGTTACGAAAATAAAAATGCCTGAAAAAAATATACCAACTTAGTACCTTTCAAATTTATTATGGGATTTCAGTTTATTGGTTCGTGTCAAGGCTGTCAGTGCCATACATATTTGTGTTATTAACAGTATTACAAATTGCGTATTGAACGATGTTCCGGTTAAATTTTTGGGTAATAAAGTAGCTAAAAGACGGCGCATTATGCTTAGTGAGCCAGTTGTAAAAAAGTAAAGTCGTGCTAATAAAAGTGTTGATAATTTGTATAAAGTGGAAGTTAAATAAGTTACTGTGTAAATATAAAATTTGGAAATAAGAAAGATTGTAAAACAGTAACTTCGTGTCATGTATGTGGGTTTCTTCATTTAAAACACAAGATATATATTCGTTTTATTAATTTATTTAATATTAAAATGTAAAACTTAAATTATAAAGTTATAATCTAGGGTTATATTAACTAATACTCTTATGTATTAGTTTGTATAATTATTTTGACACTTATTCAATATACAAAGGTATTTGAAATATCATTATTATTATTGTAATTACTTATGATTGATTGCTGCTTATTTGATCGTTGCTGGATTAAGCTTGAACTCAACATTACATGTTACACAACTTCACCACCACTTCTTCTTGATTTAAGAGCTTCACAACTTTACAACTTAAATTACTAAACTATGGTTTAACTGTTCAACTCTCAATTATGTCTCATAGACGAATGATCCGTCTAGTTATACTTACTGTCCACTCGTAACTCGTCTGTTCCGTCAAATATTCTAGGCCCTTTACTCGTCAGTAGTAATATAGTCATAACGCTCTAACCCATACTATTAAATACAAAACGGACAAAAGTCTATCTCAATAAATCTGATCATACTCGTCCAGAAGTTTCTATAAATTACGGACGGACTTATAAAAACTAAAAAATTACTCTTTGCACAGTGGTTCAGATCGATTCATATTCCACATGTATTTTATATGACGCAATTTAAAAGAACTCCAATATTTTAAAAAGGTTAAAACTCAAAAATACGATAAAATAACATTACTTTAGTCATATATACCCTCGAGAATACCCCTAATAATGACAGGTTTTACATTTTTTTTATGTTTATATGAGTGTGCATAGTATATTTACATGCCAGTATGTGTTTGCATGTAGATAAAACAAACTTATTTACTTTGTGCACATATGCTTTTCATACATGTATTGTACGTATCTATTTGTTTAAGTATTTACTTTTCCCTATTGTGGTGTGAAGGACAGCAATTGATAATGACTATTTGTTGCTTGTTATACATAAAAGTGTGGATGGTTTTATTTCGTGGTCCATTAAATGGCTACACACTTCAAAATGCTTCGTTACATCTAACAAATAATAGATGAGTGTCTACCATGATGTTGAGATTCTCTTTTTACCCATTCTTATAAAAATTACATGACCATAATTCTATTTTTATGTGCTAAACATTCTTAAAGTACATTTAGTTCTTGTAAGTAAAGTTTCTTCCCATTTAGAGTTGAAATGGTCATACTAAATTATTAGTAAACAATATGGTCATGAAGCATATGGCAAAAAAGAAGAGTAAAACTTGATTTTGATATTGAAGAAGGTAATCCCATAAGCCAATTTAAAAGGAAAACTTTTGAAATGTTCTATGGGAAAATAATACTTTCTTATTTATACGCAATTATTTATAGATTTTTTAATGAATTAGAAAAGTTTTATCACATCTTTATTTGGATTAAAGGTGGGGATTAAAAGTTAGTTTTTATAGAATCTCTTGTGGCTTAAAGTATTGAAAGTTAAATACAACATAAACATATTATGACTTTTATTTAATTTATAATTTTTTATTTACCTTACAAACATATTACTTTAATAAGTCCAAAAATAGGATAGTTCTTATTTAGAAAAAGCGCGTAAAAACGTTTCTCAACTTGCAATATTTGGAATGAATTGAATAAAGATATGTTTGCTTAAAAAATATCCAAAGATTCTTTAAGTTTAAGGAAAGCATACGACATTTAATAAGTCTGTTCCTCTTCTATCAAAATCCTCCAAGAACCTTTAAATTGGTTAATACTTATCCAACTAATTATTTTTTGAATTTAATTTTGTGACAGAAGGCATAAGTATTACCAGATTCGAAATAACCACTGGTTCAAATTTAAACAGATAAATGGCCTACCCGATAGATACACTTACGTAAATATATATATATATTGAAAGATATTTATAATTGTGATGGAGTCTTATGTATGTATATTAAAGAACTATTTAACTAAAGTTTCACCAGTTTAGATATGTTAACAAGACATATTTAGTTAAATATCTATGTGCTTTGTTCTAGACTGGTGAAAAAATTCTCACTTTTGACGAAGATTGTTCGCCAAACAAGTTATGAATTAAACAAAAAAATAAATTACAATCATAACACGATTTTCGATCATCTCCAATGGGATTTGCCTGAGCGCCTCACAAGCTTAATAAAAGCAAAAAGAATCATTAAATTTGCCCGTCATTAAGCAGCAAGCTGCCATGAAATACGTGTAAAAAGAGTAAAAGAGGCTACTCGACCAAACAACCTCATCGACAAGGCCAAACCCTTCTGCTTCACTACAACTTCAATCCCCACAATTCACAAATCGTTAGATGGGAGGTTTTTTAGCATCCGTCATATTTTCCGTACTCAGATTCCGTACTCAGCTTTTCCAGTTCCTGTCGTACTATATATGAGATGTTATCTTCGACAATGTTTGTAAAAATTGTCCATACAAGAATTAGCGATGTTTGGTGGAACAGCATTAAAATTTGGTCAAGTACCCTGAACCACCAAGCACTTCATTAAGATTAAGTTTCGTGTATGAGTTCTAAGAAATTTTGAGAGTTTAATTGCTTTGATGGTCGCTTTACTTAGTTTTGTATTTCCATTTCGAAGTAATGTGACAACATTTTCAGAAAAAATCAACTATGTTTCATTTGTTCTTACTAAATTAATTCGAAGTAAGCTTATTTGGGCCCTTCTTCATGAAAATACTATATATATTTTTTATAAGTTAAGCATTTTAAGGCTTAAGTAAAATAGATAAAATAAAGCAGTAGAAATAATAAGAGTCGTCTGCTAGATAGCTGTATATACTTTGCTTACATGATTTACGTTGACAAACGATGGACGCCCTGATGTGCTCTATTTGGCACAACATTGTTTGTGAATCTCTTTGCTATAATTAAGTTTGTTTAAAAAGTATTACTTTTAAAAGTTACACATGCATGTTATATGGTGCTTTTTTTTTGTATTTGGTTTTTCTGTTTAGTGATTTTAACCATGAGAACACAAACGTTGACAATAACTGATAAAAAAATTAATGTTAAAAAAATTGTTTTGGTAATATAATACGAAGAATAGAAAACAATAAAAAACTTTAAAATTATAATTTAATTTTTTCAAGTAAATATTAAATACAATTCCTATAAAGGCTACTTGGAAATAAAGGATGGTCCAATCATAATGCATGATATTAATTGCGAATCACACCTTAACGTCAAGTTTTTTGACCAACTTAATATGACATTTCTATGTTTCAGTGTTTGACAAATTCAATCATGGAGAGGTGCACAATTGAGCAGCATGATTGCTGGAGCCTTATACGAAAATGGGCATTCAAATCAATTTCCATTTTGTGCAGTTCGTGATTTTGTTGGTCAACATAATCGACCAAATGCATGAGGAGAATTGTGTACAAATTTCAGCAAACAGGGACTGTAGTAAATGTGAAAACACTGCGCTTGGTCGCCCAGTTCGTTTTGCTAAAAACATTGCTGTTGTTCACAACAGAGTGGCAGAAAAACCGTCAACCTCGACTCGCCATCGTGCCCAACATTTGAACATATCACGAACATCACGGATTCGAATTTTGAACAAAGACTTGAATTTACACGCTTACAAGGTTCAATTAACTCAAGAGCTGAAACCTACTGACTATTTTAAGCGTCGTCAATACGCCGAATGGTTAGTTGAACAGACAGAAGTGAATGGTGAATTTGCAAAGAAAATCAGCTACGAGGCACACTTTCACCTCAATGCATTCGTTAACAAAAAGAATTGACGCATTTGAACAAATGAGAATCCACAAGTGATTGCCGATACATTCCCAAAGAGTGACTGTTTGCTTTAGTTTAAGGGCTGGCGGCATAATCGGGTCGTACTTATTCGAAAATGAGGTCAGCCAAGCAGCTACCGTGAATAGTGTTTTCTATTGCGAGCTTCTTGTGGCTAGAAATTGAGGATATGGACCCGGACCATATGTGGTTCCAACAGAATAAAATTATGGCTCTATTCCGCGAGAAATTCAATCGCCGTGTTATCTCATATCGTGGCGATGTTTATTGGCCGCTATATTATTTGACACCAATTCTTCTTACTTTGTGGATATTTAAAAGAAAAAGTGTACGTCAATAAGCCAAGAACAATTAAAGAGCTAAAGGATGAGATAATTCGGCACATTAACGGCATTGAACCTCAATTCTATCTCAGAATCATTGAAAATATCAACCTATGCCACTGAAGCCGTGACAGATATAATTCTCTGAAAATTTTTTGTTTTATTTACAATCAACATTAGGAGAAATTTACGATTTTCCATCGATGCGAAAAGTTTTTAGATAGTTACGCATGAGATTTTCTTCCAATCTTCATCCAAGTTCAAAATTGCCCACATTGCCTATCACGTTAGACCGGTAGATTGTGTGGGAGAAATCATGAGGTGTTGTCAGTTCCATATAAACTATGAATGCACAATGCTGGATTTGTGTTTCTGGTTAGTATACTAATAATACCGAAAAAGATCGCTTATATCTAGAGTATTGAAACTGCAACAAATTATCGTTTAATATGTTTAAATATATATTTTCATCTATTATTCCTCCAATAAAAGTAATGTTGCCAATTTAAGATGCAGCCATACACGACCGAGTAGCAGGCAAAAAGCTGTTATTATCGAAGAAGATGATTAATTAATTTTCACAGCGTATTTTACAAGAGTTTTATTTGCCGACGCCTTTTAACTACTTGGTATAGAATAGAGTTTTCCTTCCTGTACAATTACGTCAATATGTCCATAACATATTTAAGATGTTTCATAAGTTCTTATGTGAAGAGCTTTATCACCTTATTATTTGAGGACACTTAATACATCTAGTCTTATACTTTTTATAGTGTTTATGATAAAACTATGCAACAAATGGAAAACAAATTTCTGTCCTTAGATAACCATAATATTTTTTTGTCGCGCTATGATCGCCTAACTTCAAAAATCATCAGCATTTCAGATTCCATGGATAAGTTTTTTTTTAATTTTTTTTCTAACATGAGAGACTTTTGAAGAGGCTGTCACACATCGTATGATAACTTTAAAATGACCCTTTCGATTTTGCTAAGCTATATGTTAAAAAAAATTCAAAATTATATCAGCTTTAAGTCATTCTAATATCTTTTTTTAATCTATATAATCTATCTAACGTTTTTTTTTTCAACTAGTGTTTATTTCGTGAATGGTAACACTTAGCTCATGTCTGATTTGACAGATAATTAGTTTTATCCTTCCGCTGAACAAATATGGTTGTGTATACGCTTGAACAACGCTGGGAATCTGGGCCTGCGATCGACTTACAGAAGATGCCGATTTTGCCAAATCATTTTGATCTTGGCAGATAATTAAGACCATATTATGTATGTACTAGACTATGGGGGCTCATATATTTTCTTTATAATTAGAAACTTTGAAAATTTCTCAGCAAAACTGTACTTATACACAAAATACTATATAGTATCTACCACACAATCGATAACAAATACAAACATATACTTTTCTAATCAAATTTTCAGGGAGGAACACATACGCTCTTTATTAAATAACGGGTCCGCCATCTAACGTTTTTCTTCAACTGGTGCTTATTTCGTGAATGGTAACATTTAGCTCATGTCTGATTTGACAGATAATTAGTTTTATCTTTCCGCTGAACGAATATGGTTGTGTATACGCTTGAACAACGCTGGGAAATATTGCGACATTACTTTGAAAATCATGGTAATGTTGCAGAATGTGTGCGAAAATAGCGTACGGATTTTGGAAGAAGAGAAGCACCGTCAGCTCCGTATGTAAACAAGCAAAATTGTCGCATTTGGGGCACAGAAAACCCGTACGCATACATTGAAAAGCCGATACACCCAAGACTGTTTGGTGCGAATTTTGGTCCAGAGGCATAATTTGGCCATTTTTCTTCGAAAATGAGCAAGGAGTGGCCGTTACAGTCAATGGCCATGTTGAACGAATTTTTGCTCACAAAGATTGAAGAGAAGGATATTAGCAACATTTGGTTTCAACAGAACGGCGCTACGTGCCACACAGCCGAAGCTACACTCGATGTTTTGCGACCTGTTTTTGAAGATCGCATTATCAGCCGCAGAGCTGATGGCGTTTGGTCACCTTGGAGCTGCGATTTGACACCGTTGGACTATTATTTGTGGGATGCCGTCAAAAATAAGTGTTACGCTAACAAGCCAGAGACAATTGACGCTTTAAAGGACAATATTCGTGAATCCATTGGTGAAATACCGCTGCACACAATCGATAATGTGCTTAAAAATTGGACCGATCGTGTAGGCTACTGCATGGCCAGCCGAGGCAGCCATTTGAATGAAATTATTTGCCATTATTAACCGAAAGGATTGTACTTTCAAACAAAAAAAGAAATTTCAGAAAATATTCTGTAGTTTTTTTATAGCATTTTCAAAAAGAAAAAAAAATTATTTGGCGGATCCTATATAATCTGTATTTTTGGAGTTAAGGAAAAAAATTTTTTTTTCGAAAAGTTATGATATTTTTGATTTCTAGAAATTCACAAAATATATAAAGTAGTAAATATTTACCAGTTTCACTAATTATTAATACAGTTGCATATAAATGAAAGTAAACCATAATTCATGAAAATGTTTAGTTACACTTATTGTTAGTGATTATAATTTTTCTAATCTTTAATTTTTTCTTATTTAATCAAGAGGGTTTCAAATTTTTTTATTTTAACAATTCCAAGGCCCAATCGCAAAGCTAATCATCGGCTGCTTCTCCTCTAGCTGTCAAGCCACATACTTAAAAAATTTTTCATCTGCAGAATATGGGATAAAATTTGTTTATCTTATTTGTCTTACCATAGTTTTATAATTTTTTCTGAGAAATAAGACTTTCTATATATTGCCTTGATCATAAAATTTCCGGATTAACCCCAGTCCGGTCACATCGTTCAGATTGGATTTTTTTTAAGTTGGTACATCTGTTGTTAATATTCGTGCTAAATCTTAGCATTGCAAAAGCTACGTAGCAACAAGAGTACATCTATCTCGAAGTATGTTGATGATTTTTTACAATTTGGACCGTGTTAAGTTCGCAAAAGACATGATTTGCGAGGCTGAATCCGATCCCACATTCCTCACAAGGGCCATTACTGGAGACAAGGCGTGGGATTATGAGTACGACAAGCGATCCAGACATCAGTCTGGTGAATGGAGTTCACCAAATGAGCCGATACCAAAAAAACGTCATTTTCAGTCAAAAAAAAGACAATGCTAACGGTTTTCATGTATTACAACGGTGAAGTGCATCATGAATTTTTGCCAGAAGACCAGACAGTAAACAAAGATTATTATTTGGGCGTTATGAGACATTTGTGTAAAGGAATTCGCCGAAAGAGACCAGGATTGTGGGTTGAAAATCGAGGATTTTGCACCATTTTAACGCACAGTCGTACAGTGTCATTAGTTTTCGAAATTTTTGAACGAAAAGTGCAAAAAATTCCATTCGACAGCTACTAAATTCACCTGATTTGGCTCCCTGTGATTTATTTTTATTCAATCCAGTTAAAAAACCAATACGTGGAACGCGTTTCAGCTGCCGAGAGGAAATAATAGAAAAATTGCAGAAAACACTGATGGACATACCGAAAACCGAATATAAAAAATGCACATGTAAAGCTATGACGCTAAGAACTTAACAAAAAAAACTCAAATCAGAACGATGGGACCGGCACACGGGGGTTATTCCGGAAACTATTTGATCAAGGTAGTATATTACACTTATGGTAGATGTATATTTAAATTATAAACATACAGTCGCTCACATTGAAAGTTGGGCTACTCATTACAAAATCTTTAGATAACGCGCATCTAAGGAACAAAAGTACATTTTTGTAATTTGGCAATAAGAACAAAAAATATCTACCTGTAACATAAAATTCCATGAAACCAAAGTGAGCGCACATTGAAAGTTTGGCAGACTCTTATATCTACTTATAAAATACAAATTATTATTTTCTTGCATAGTCTTGTTGATTTTTCAAAGCCTGCGGTCTCCTTGGGAGGGATTCAACTAATTTTCTTCACACATTAGGACTTAACTGACTCCATTTTTCCTCAAATGTGTCTTTTGGTTGTTCTTAATTGGTACATGAACAATTTTGCATTCGACGTAGAAGCTTGTTCCGCAATTACTAAATAATATTTACGTCTAGACTTTGAGAAGCCTTTTCAAGACCTTTGGGAAATTGTACAACAGGGGTATTGGCGTAATAACATTTCAAATTATCATTAATACCTAATATGCGTGCTCTTTCTTTCAGATTATTCTTCAAAATTTTAAATAATAAATATATATATAAATAATTTGTAAATTTTACCTTCTAAAAAAAGAAGAATTCCAACCCATACGTTGGCTATATAAGCCTATTTCGTCACTAGATAAGCCTACATGCTTAACCGTTTGTTTATTTTTTAGGGCAAATTGTTCATTACGGCAATAAAAATAATAAAAACGTATAAACATTAAAAATATTTCAATTAAATTATTCGTGTGGTTTATTTGATGTTTGAAATATGGGCACTTAAAAAGACCGGCTTCAGCAAAACCAAAAGACCAGTCAAATAATAATCGTTCGATTTCCCTGCATAATAGTATTTCATAATATTAATTGTAATCCTCTTAATATTAAAAATCAGGTCGAATAGATTGGTCTAATTAAACTGAACATATCGAGTCAGAACTGCCAAAAAGACGAAAGTGACGAAAAATAAATTTTACAGAAGAAAGTTTCCTTTACGTAATCGATAATCATGGCATTCGATGTATTACAACTGAATATTTTTTCAACGTTAGTGCAGGAGTATTAAATGGCGCATTAAATATCTGGTGCTTAATTTTTTTGCTGGATAGCTGATTAAAAATAGTTGATTGAACGCAAAAACAAACATACAAAATATTTTTTTTACATTTTGTTACAATAAATACAAAATTTTATTAAAATAGTATATTTTAATAATTCACATTTAAATTCCTTAATAGTATTACATTATAAATTTTTTAAAGTGATTTTGTTCTTTTATTAATAAATTAATTTGTATTTTTTCAGCAAATTACAATTGGTATTCATTCCGGTGAAGTTGTAACGGGTGTTATAGGTAATCGAGTACCGCGCTATTGTCTCTTTGGTAATACAGTCAACTTAACAAGTCGAACAGAGACAACCGGAGTACCAGGTTGCATTAATGTCAGTGAAGAAACATACAAGTAAGTAAAATCTACTTAAACTAAGCACTTTCAAATATATAGTAAAAGAAAAAGGACTTCATATTTGTAAAAAAAACGATTAAATTTCATTGAATATTTCCATGAAAACTTTTCTTATTTTTAATAGTAAAAAATATATAAAACTTTTTCTACCCTTAACAAATTTCCAACATAAAACCTTTAAATATTTTCGTCGTGTAAGGTCTTATGAAACGGGTGTTTTAAATATATTTTTCAAAATGGTCAAAATCCTGTATAAAAATCAAAGTGTTAAAGGTTTGTCGACAATTTCGTCTCCTACAGCTACTATAGTCTCTTCAGATTCGATTGCATTCTCACAGAATATATTAAGCGGGCATTGTTCTAAAGGTGATAATTGGGTTGGTGTTAGCGATAATGATGTAGCTGTCGCAGCTTCAGCCTGAGATATGGATAGTGAAGATGTATCTGTAATTATTGTTAATGGTACGCTTAATGCTACAGTTGACAATGATGACATTGATGGAGATGAGGCTGTAACTGTTGTTATTAATGCAGTACTAGAATTGCTGCTAGTTGCCGTGGAAGCTGTAGGAGTGTCTGTTACGAATGTCACTTGTTTCTTTTTTATGCTACGATTTTTGGCTTCAGTTTCTTTAACATTTTTATTTTTTCTTGTCTTCTTATTTGTGACATTGTCTTTGCCCTCTTTGTCGCTGTCATTGTTGCTTTTGGTCTCTTCAATCTCTTCCATTAAATCGATATAACGCTGTAAACGTCTTGGCAAACGCAAAGTATCAATGCCATCGGGTAATTGTCCATTACTTCGCAGCAAATCACGTATACGACAGCTGAGAAAAAAGTAACAAAATAGAGAAAAGAAATCATATAAGAATTAGAAAAGTTATAAGAGAAAGAAAAAAATGTATTTTTGATATATATTTTTTTTACTGTTTGTTTCTATTGCTCAGCAAAGTTTAAAATAAGAGGATATTACAGTGCCTAAATGATTCTTAAAAAGGAGAAAGAAAAAATATTGAAAAGTTTCATAAATTCATAAATTTATTTAAAATTATAAAAAAAACTTGAAATAAAAACTTGCTTTTATACCGTATATCAGCACATTACTTTTTTGTTGTGCTTATAACACTTTAAAAAACCAAATTAAAATTAATTTGAGTAAAAGAGATTATATATGTAGATCTGTTTGTACCTTAATTAAATGTATAGTTTGGTTTAGATAATTTCTTCAATTTTAACAGGCTGACTTTTTATGACCACAAGCTAAATCCTATTAGTTTTTCCTGAAATTCTTTCCTAAAATTACCACAAAGAAAGCCATTCACATTGAGATGAAATTCTATACAGACAAGGGTATTATAATTGTTTGCCCTAGGTAACTAGAACGAAGTGATATTGGGACAATATTTTCCAAAAGAAACTTTTTTTTTTTTAATAGTGTATTTCTGGACATGGATCGTAATGAAGATTAGAAAAATTTTGCCGTATCAATATGATCGAGTTTCAAAACTGCCCAGAGTACACAAGAGCCACTGGGCTCTTGGTAGATATGCCCAATGGTTTATCCTATATAATTATTTCTACAGGAAGGATGAGCAGAAAGATAAATCTACTGGATATTTTTTTTTTTTTTGTCAATGTCCGGTATTTAACTACTTAATGCTTTAAACACATAGACGACGCCTACACGACTGCTTTTTCTGTTACAGCCAACTTATTATTTATTTCGTTTGGCTACAAAATATAAAAATTTATAAAATTAAAACGCTTAAAAGTATTGATAGCCAAAAAGTGCTAAAAACTTAATGTATTTATTCTAGCGTTATAATCTTATATATGTATAGAAACGAATGTGTGTATGTATGTCTGTTTGTTGGTTTGTGCTTTATAGACAGCTAAATGGCTGAACCGGTTTCCGGTTCAAAGTTTTACAGTATCTCTCTGTATGTTCGGAGTTATCTTTAGACTATATAAATTCCAAAATCTTCATCTAGGCGGTGCCACATTTGCACAAGATCCATATTTTCTTGTCTATATTTTCAAAATGGTAACAGAAACAGTGTCCAAGTTTGGCCCAAACAGATTTATACTCAGTACAAATCACCAGTGAAAAAGAGAGCGGAATTGGACAAAAGGGAGTGGTACCTCCCATACAAAGTAAATATTAATTTCTGTATACCTTGGAAACGGTAATAGTAAAAGTTTCTGGATTAGATTTAAACAACATCGTAAACAATGCACACCATCAGTCAGTAAATGGGCGAGATTGGATAGATGTGGTGAAACTTTCCATTTATACTAAATAATCTTTCGTAATATCGGGTCAGCCATCTAACGTTTTTTTTTTCAACTAGTGCTTATTTCGTGAATGGTAACACTTAGCTCAGGTCTGATTTGACAGATAATTAGTTTTATCCTTCCGCTGAACGAATATGGTTGTGTATACGCTTTAACAACGCTGGGAAATATTGCGGCATTACTTTGGTCGATCGACTTACAGAAGATGCCGGTTTTGCCAAAAAAATCATCTTATCAGATGAAGCTCATTTTGATCTTGGCGGATATGTAAACAAGCAAAATTGTCGCATTTGGGACACAGAAAATCCGCACGCATACATGGAAAAGCCGATACACCCAAGACGAGTCACTGTTTGGTGCGAATTTTAGTCTAGAGGCATAATTGGGCCATTTGTCTTCGAAAATGAGCAAGGGGTGGCCGTTACAGTCAATGGCGATCGTTATCGGGCCATGTTGAACGAATTTTTGTTCACAAAAATTGAAGAGGAGCATATTAGCAACATTTTATTTTAATCGGACGGCGTTACGTGCCACAAAATTATTTGGCGGAACCTTTATATCCACATTTGTCAAAAAGCGAAGATTTCAGACAGCACACCGCGTAAAATCTATTCGCGGATTTAAATCAGGTAATTAAAACTACAAATTTATTCATCTAAATCTATATTGTCCCCTTTAAAGTAATCCCCATCGATTGCAATACACCAGCCAGCGCTTGACCCAATCCTCGAAAATTTTTTATTTTCGGTATGTCCATCAGTATGTCTTGCGAATTTTCCATTATTTCCTCTCGGCTGCTGAGACGAGTTCCACGTAATGGTTTATTAACTCAATTGAACAGAAAGAAGTCACAGGTAGTCAAATCAGGCGAATTCGGTGACTTTTGGATGGTACTAGTTGAATTTCTTATCAAAAAATTCCGAATAATGATGTCACTGTGCGACTATGCGTTATCATGGTGCAAAATCCATGAGTTTTCTGTCCACAATTCTGGTCTTTTTCGGCGAAATGCTTCACGCAAACGTCTCATAATGCCCAAATAACACTCTTTGTTTACTGTCTAGCCTTCTGGCAAAAATTCGTGATGGACTACACCGTTGTAGTCCATGAAAACCGCAAGCATCACCTTCTTTTTTGACCGAATGTGGTCTCGGCTCATTTGGTAAATCGTCTCCAGTAATGATCCTTTTGATGAATGTGAGATCTGATTCGGCATCGCAAATCATGCCTTTTGCGATCTCTACACGGTCAAAATTATAAAAAATTGCCAACATACATAGAGATATATGTACTGTTTGATACGTAGATTTTACAAATGTTAACGGAACGATGGGACCACCCAGCGGGGGTGATTGCGGAAACTTTTTGATCAAGATAGTATATCCACTTTAGTCAAAAAGTGAGTATTCCAGAAATCACACATAGCAAAATCTATTCACATACACATACATATTATTTATAAAATTAAATGTATGTTTGAAGACTGATTAAGCTTAAAAGCATCTACAGTTTTTTCTGGAAGTAGCTAGAGGCTCGTTAAACTAGTATAGTTTTTAGATAGTAAAAACATAAAAAAAAAAAAATGCGCTTTGAAAGAAGTTTCTGCAATTGTAATTTTTAACTGTAATGTTGTTGTGATCACATTTTACAATAATATAAAACCAAAATTTTTTGTTGGATCAGCTGCTTGTTAAGTGTCGTATCCAATATACTATATGTATTTTAGTAGAGAGCTACACGACTTTAAATGCTGCCAACGGCAGTTGTAGTTGTATAGTCGTGTAGCCTGCCGTACTCTATGTGTTTAAAGCATAAATCTATTAAATCTTGTTTAGAGATTTAACGACAAGGACAGTCTTGTAATGGGTGATTTGATTAAGAAATGTAAGGACTGGGCAAAATAATATTTACACATTTAGATTCCACGGGGGCCGGTTACCGGATGAAACTTCTTAAATTTTATTTGATTTCTATGAACGAACTTGATAAGTCTGTTCACGGAAATAAATGGTTCCAGCGATTATTCTCCTTCAGTTTCCCACTCTAAAAAGCATCGATAAGTTGATATTGATTTCAGCAAATATTTTACTACGGTTTATACTTTCTGATAATGCGTTTACAAAATCTGCCTATAAACAGATATCTTGATAAGAATGTAAAAGAACAATGTTAAGGAAGCTTGTGTGAAAATATGATAGTGAACGCAGAGTTATTTCCCTTTAAAAGTAATACCAGTTTTATTAAATATATTCCCTTTGTTTGTTAACACAACTAATAGGTATCCTTTGAATGGAATCATTTACCGCTGGTCAGCGACAGGTAAATGTAAATGTAAGTATTGTTTTAGCTTCGGGTAATTTTAACAGGCAATATCAAATATATGTGACAACAGATAATTTTTTACGTCAGGAATAAGTCTTCTGTAAAATATACATATTCCAAAAGCTATCCTTTTGACCAAGAAGATGAATAGTTTGCATTTCCTGTTAACGATGCGTTATACTAGAGAGGAGCCAGTTTTTAATAATGGAAAAGAGTAGATAAATGACTTTTAGAACAAAACAAAAAGCGGAGTAGATTATAGAACAAATGGTGTCCAAATACAACACCTTATGCAAAAAATAGACGGCCATTATGATTGTCATATCCACATTGAGTGCATTTTTTGTACTCTAATCTCAACCCAAGCGCTAAAAAAATCCAAGTACTTATCTACAATTCTTAACACTTATCTTATCACTTACTTATCTACATTCTTAAAGTCTGCAAAATTTGTAAAACCTTAAAAGAAATAAAGCAATCTCGAATAACATGCTCTGTATATATAACAAAACAAGTTAACTTTAGTATAAAATTACTTGAAATGTCCTTAACAAATTTAATGAAAACACACATACTAAATTAAGAATACTTATGTTTTTATAAAGGATTCTGATATAATAAAGTATGTATAAAATATCTTCGAAATTTTTTTTTTAAGATCTTTTTGAAATGTACTATACTAGTAACATCGAGCTAAATGGCAAGGTTTATGTTAGACATAAGGAACATTGTGCTTTGTGACTTATTAGCATAAAACTGAGACTGGGTCCAATCGCATAATATCTGCATTCAGTTTACGTTATGACCATGCAGTATCGCTTGTGCAGGATGTGGTACGTAGCGTATCGTTGGTGTCTATATCATCAAGTTCAGGGCAAATGAAATTCGTAATCATAGACCTATCGCGCTCGCTACTGATGGTCATGGCATAACCGCTGTCAGAATGCGTCGCTTGTGAAGAAAGGTATACCGATAACGCAGTCAGCCTAAAATCCACACCAAACAGTGATTTTTTCGGGACGCAATATAAGCTTTTGGGGCTCATGTGGATTAACATCGTTCCAAATTCGAGAATTTCGCGTGATGACTACGCTTTAAACAGGAAATAGGCCTTATCGTTGAATTTGATTTTCGGTCGGTTTCCAATTGCTGCAGATCCTGGCTTAGCTGAATATCTTTTTGCGGTTTTAATTTTGCAGGTATTCTAAAAAATATTAAATAAAATTGTTCGACTACAAAATGAGCACAAGATACTGATTGTTTGCTATGGAACTATTTCTCAGCGATTTCCCAATTTCACATACATGGATACGTCTTCCATTGACAGAAGTAATTTTATTTTGGAACTCTCTATTGAAGACGGTTATAAAAAGAAAGAATGTGCAAAATACCAAAATCTGTATTTCTAATTTGTAAGTCAGAATTAATACCCAAAAGCTTTTATTTGTATAAAACATTGTCTTCCTCCTAGAAATTTTTTATTCCGTTTTCAATAAAAACCTTTCCTTATTTGGCAATCAATTTAAGCTAAATTAGGACAAAGTTTTTCACAAAATTTCTTCATTTAGTAAAAAAATTGATTTCTAATAGATTATATCACAAAATTTTACTTCGCATAACGTATATACAATCTGTGTGGTATGCAAAAAATCTACCATAGCATTCGTGATAATATACGATAGAATCTCGAAAAAGTTAGCTCGCGTAAAAGTTAAACTCTCGGAAAGATTAACAGTATTTCAATATCAACGTGATGCTCTAAAACTTCAGTTAACTCTTCTGAGCGTATGATTTTCTTTTAACCACAATTTTTCGGCTCATAAATGTGGCAATTTTGATATTTTAAAATATTCTTACTGGCAACGCTTATTAATACTTGAACATTTGTTGAATTATTCAAAAAATATATGATCACCTTCAACAAACAACAGTAGTTTAGTCGTCAGCGTTGAGTTTGTGAGTTGTGTATTGTTAACTTAAAAAATATCAAAGAGGTTTTAAAACGGATTGATCAAGGTATTCAAGGAAAGCGATTGACGTTAGATTATGGTGTATCTAAAGCAGCCATCTCAAAAATAAAGAAAAAACGTCATGAAATCTTAGAGTTTGTGTCCAACATATATGAAAAACCAAACAAGAAAACACTTCACAAGCCCGAATATACTGATCTTAAGGCAAGCTTGTACAAATGGTTCTTGAACCAACGACAGCGTAATTGTGCAGTAATTGGTTCAATTTTAACATCCAGAGCTAAGCACGAGTTTGGAATAATGCACCCTGGAAATATATTTAATGCCAGTACTGGATAGCTAGCAAATTTCAAGTGGAAACACGGTATTCGCCATATTAAAATTTGTGGGTAAATCCTTTCAAGCGAAACGTCGGGTGTAGCACCCTTCATTCATACTTTAAAAGCAAAAATAAAAAAAGACAACTTCGGCTCGCAACTTTATAACGCAGATAAATCTGGACTATTTTATCATTTTTTACCGACAAAATATTTGTTTCTGCAAACGAAAAGACCGAATCGGGACGAATAATTTAAAGGAAATAATAGCTATTTTGTTGTCCTAATGCAGATGGTTTGGTCAAGTTAAAACCATTAGTTGTTGGTAAAACTGCAAACCCACGTTATTTCTAGTGATCTGAAACTCCCTTCGAAAAAGTCGTGGATGTATTCACAGATATTCTTCAACTTTATCAGATCTTGTCAATATCCGCACTAAAATTATTAAGACCTATTACATAAGAGAAAAATAAAACAGACCATCTCGACTGCTTCTTTAAACTAATCCGTACAAATTAATATTTTTTACGCGCGAATATAGTATACGGTGACTTTGATCTTTAAAACCACAAATTAAATCTAAGTTTCTTTTTTGTAGCGATGAAAACTAATTCATTAAATTTTAATTTAACATGTTTTATCAAAAAAATTTATTAAACATTAAACACATAAGCGACAGCAAGGAGCAGACAGCAAAATGTGAAAATTAGAATGCATACGTTTATATGAAACAATTATTTTAAAGACAGCACAGCAAAAGCCTAGACAACAACCTTTGCTGCTGCTGCTGCTATACATAAAATAATACCAATACCAATATAATATAAAATTTTAAATAAGAAAAAAATGTAAAAATACTATTTTTTTATTTATCAAAAACAAGGGAATAAATTTAAAATATTGTATCAAACAACATTTAGGTTAATAATTAAAAAGTCTTAAACACATAATTTGAAAAGCTTGGCTGTTACCAGTGAAAAATAACAAATATTCTATAACAAATATTTTTATGACAAATAAAACAGATGACAACGAAACTTAATTTTAATACTGCTGCTTTCAAAATATAGCAAATGCTGCCAACAACAATTTGCTTGCTTTCAAGTTGCTTGCTGTCGTCTATATATTTAAAACATTATTGTTTTTTGCTTTCTATATTAAATTTTTTTAAATCCTTAGAAAAGTTTACAGTACGAAAAAGCCCTTGGAACACTTCGGTTAATTTTTTCGAGATTCTACTGTATTTATTATTTATTTTTTGGCATTGTTTTCATTTTAATGTATTTTATGGTAAATACAAAAAATTAATCCAAGTAAGGGACAAATAAAGCAAAATAATTTGTGTGCTAAAAAGTTTATAGACACTTTACTCAAACTTTTACATTTTATTCTAAAGGTCAGTTACGCATTTCCCATAGGATATTAAGCCACTGAGATAATTTTCATTAAAATGTTTAAATTTTTAATAGAAACTAACAACTTATTTATGATAAAAAATATGACTGGCTAATTTCCCTATGGACAAAATTTATAGACCATATGTAGCACCAAAATTTGATAATATTTGTTTGCAATATTAGGAATAAATCATATAAATTCTTAAATAAATTTGTATGCCAGTGAATAGATATTATTGTGAAGTGGTAAGCAATTTTTATTGACTCTCTTTTTTTAGTGTTCTTTCTTTTATCGAACAATCATATACTATTCCAGTTTTTATCACACACTGAATCTTTATCTTTTTTTTTCATTACTTCCACAGAGCATTTCCATCTTATACGGTTTGCTGCCGTTGTCTTTGCCTTCTCCCATGTAAAATTCTTTTTCCTTAGTTCTAGAATAATGGTGCAACGCCAGGTTTTTCTTGTTCGAACGTGGTTTTTCGATCCTTGAAGATTCCACTCAAGTGCCATTTTAGTAATACTATTTGGATTTTCTTAAGCTATGGCCTATCCGTCTCCACTTCCTTTGCCTCATCTGCTTTAGTATGGGTTCTTCATTTGTCATATTCCACAGGCTTATGATGCATACGAGTATGATTCAAAGACATTTGTTGATAAGTACCTATAGTTTTTGCTAGGTTTTACTGGCGTACAACATAATTGTATTTACACATGCTTTGAATACACTGGTCTTGGTTTGCCTGGATATGTATGAACTTCTTCATACTGACTGCAGTCATTCGAATGTCGATTTTGCTTTGTTAATGTGTCTTTCTAAACCGCTATCCACATACTCAATTGGTTGGCCCTGTAGTATGGTGTTTTCTGCGCTATTGTTGTTAATTCTCATAGCTTTGGTTTCTTGATATTCATCTCAAGTCCAACATTGCGAGCCAATCTTTCCAGGTCTTCTAATTTTGACTTCATGATGGAGATCTTGTGTGAGAGTAGACAAATATCATCTGCATAATCCAAGTCCTAAAGTTATTGTGAGAAACTCCATGTTATACATTATCTTTTTGAACAGACTTTGCTCATAATGTCATCCAGTACGAAGGTGAATAGTAGAGGTAAAAGTGGACATCCTTGCTTTACTCCAGCGTTAATCTGGAATGGTTGACTGATGCTCCCATTTTGATGAGCCCAGAGTTCTGCATTCTCGTACATTGCTCGTACTATTCGGAATATTTTCTGGGTACTCCTTTTCTTCTCAATCTTTTCCATATCACAGTCCGTTTGATGGTAGGTATAGGGAGTACGCCATTATAGAGACTGTTTTGTTATGATGCGTAGAGTGTTGGCCTGGTCTACGCAGATTCTATTAGTCTCGAAGTCTGCCTGTTCGTCTCCCAATATGTTCTCTGTTTTGCTCTGAAGCCTTCCCCTTATTATGGCTACTAGTATCTTGTATTTGGTGTTAATTAGAGTGATCCGTCTCCAATTATTGTATTCTTTCAAGTCGCCACTTTTTTGGTAACTTCACAATGATGACTTTCTTCTGAGTTGATGGCAGCCTCTCTTCCCACCATACTGACGTGATATGAGGCCGTTGTAATTCAGCTGCAGTTGTGATGTCTGCTCTTATGGTTTCCGCTAGTAAACCATTTTCGCCTGTTACTTTGTTATTCTAGAATTTATAACACTTCTAATTTTATTAAATTAGTGGTAAATAAAATGCTAATTTGGTTTTTAAGACTTGATTAAAAATTAATGAAGTTAATTAATTTTTTTATTTAAGCACCTAATGCAAAAACCATACTATTGTTATCAAAGTGATACAATAAAAAAAAACCAATTTACTAGTGTTTTGATTTTCATATGCTTTTGATATTATCAGGTATTAAAAAAAATTTTTTTCGTCAACAAAAGCTTTGCCATTTTTTCTTCTTAAATTACTAATATTGGTTCTTGCAGATATATTCCATGCTCCGCTTCCATAGAGCAACATAGGTTTTACGTTTGAATTGAATATATGTATACGTTTTTGTGTTACTTTTAATCTGTGAATATTTACAAACAAAGTTTAAGCTTCCAATTGCTTGGCTTGTTTCTATCATCCGATTATTATTATTATTATGTTTTTTACTAATATGTTATCAAGGTTCATCAGTTCTTTTAATGATGCGTTGTTTAAAGTATTTGATGTTGCTTTTCTGGTAAGCTCTTGATTGCTAAACCAGCTCTTTAAGATAATGTTGCATACAGGACTACTTATGAATTAAAAGACATACATATATCACTACCTTAGTCCATTAAAGTCCCGAGACTCAGATACTACAATTGTGTCCAGCACAATATTAGAAAAGAGAAGACAAAAAGCATCTTTGGTTTAGGGTCATATAAAATTTAATTTCTCGACTGATTAACCCATTATATACAGGGTGGGCTAATTTGAGGTTAAGATGTAAATTGGCTGTCAAATTTTGAAATGTCAAGAATTGAGCTGTCAACCTTTGACATTAATTTAGTAAAATATTGGGAAATTTTAACTATGAAACGCTATACTCTTGAACAAAGAATTTTAATTGTGAAAATTTACTATTAAAATGGTGAAAACTGTACTGTATCACTTCGTAAAATTCGAGCAGGTTTTCCTCTGAGACTGCTGTACATTTTCCTTCTAAAACCGCTGTGCGTAATTTAGTCGCTAAATTTGGGGCTCACGGTACTGTTGCTGACAATAGATTGAAAAAAATCCGTTCGTAGTCGTCGTAGTGATGCAAGCATAACCGCTGTACTGCAAAGTGTTGGGAATGAGCTTGGTACATCAACTCGTCGACTTTCGCAACAATTGGGCATGACCAGAGGAACTTTGCGCAACATTTTGCATAAAGATCTTTATCATAAAAAAAACATTACATTCAATAAAAGTGTCCGTATGGTGCGGTTTATGCTTAGGCGGCATCATCGGCCCGTATTTTTTCGAAAATGTGTTAGGAAACGTTAGGAATGCTCTGCACTACAAGACCATAATAAGCAATTTTTTTGTGGCCGATGTCAATTGGGCTCCCCCATTTTGTGATTTAACGCCGCTGGATTATTTTCTCTAGGGCCATTTGAAAGACCGAGTTTACGGGAACAAACGACAAAAAACTGACACTCTGAAAGATGAAATTCTGCTCTGCATTGACGAGGTAAGCGAAGCTTTGTTCCAAAATGTGTTTCAAAATTTTGTGAAAAGAGCGGACATTTTCCCAAAATCATTTTTCATTATTAATTTCCATATTTCTGTTTTATATTGGATGAATTTAATTTTTCAAGAAAAAAAATTGTGTTTTTAAGTCAATTTACTTCCTAACCTCAAATTGGCCCACCCTTATTACACGTCAGTTAAAACCATCGTATATGAATGAAATTAGATCACTAATTAATATACATTGTAGTGAAAGCCATATTGCGAGTTGAGATAAAGTTTCTAAGAGCTTTTATGAAATATGAGTATACAGATGTGAGATATTAAAGCGTTTTCATCTCTATAATAACCCTAATGGTTTATCTGACTATCAGTCTGAAGCCATTTTATTCCTTTCTGAGTTCGAGAAACACCCCAAGTGAAATTATTCACTAGACTCAGCAGAATTATACACCTATAGTTTGTCTTTAAGATTAGAAGTCATATAGAATGTTTTTTTTAGATAGTATGCAGGTGTGATGTTGTAGGAAATACACCCGCCTACCAACTAAGTGGCCTGGAATTCAGCCAAACCATCAGACCATCACCTCTGGTTACAGATATCTACGCTATGAAAAACTTATCTAACTAATGTAACTGTGGTTCGAAGACGGCGGTAAGCTGTAGGTCCCTTTCAATGAGTTTAAAAATAAGTGCAGCTCATTGATATATATATATATATATATATATATATATATATATATATATATATATATATATATATATTAGATAGTGTGCAAATAATCTTTTGGTGATTGTACTGTGTGTTTGCGCTATTCAATTTCGTGCATCCACTTATATATAAGGTATTAGATATTATATACACATGTACAACTCCTTACTCCTTTAGGCTATAATTGACAAAAGCGTAAAGGGTCATCACCAACGCTTAAATCACTTTAGTGGGGTAAAAAAACGTGCTAAAATACGAAAATTATTTATTTAAGGAAGTCTGATTAATTTTAGTATTCGTATTAGTATTTGTTGTTTCTTACACTAGCTTACAGAGGACTATTAATTTAAGCTGTCTAACTTTGGAAATAATAATGAAAAAATTCTAGAACGTCAAACTTCTGAGATATTTATAAAAAATTGAAGAAGTAAGAGTAGCACTAGTTTATGAACAAAAGCTGTAAATTAAGAGTTTTAGTTATATTTTCACATAAATTTTTATTCGTTTCCCTTATGATACTATAATCATCCAACATATGCCGATCCTAGAGACCTGCTTCAAGGTTTTTAAATCTTACTGAAACAGTTCACCATGATCATCACTCATATTTCCAAGGTTTATGGAAAGAGTTTAAATGGAAATGTTAAAAAAAGGAAGTTTGAGGGACATATTTTTACCGCTCCTTTCGAAATTTTTCGGTAAATCAGCAAATATGTTTTCACAATTTGTAGTTTTTTTAATTTTTTAAACATTTTTGAATAACGAGTAATAAAGGGACCCACCATCTCCAGCCAAGGTCAAAATTTTTTTATTTTTTTAAGGCCGACATATATTCCTCGTTTTAATTAAGGTTTAGAAAAATTCGAAAATAGGCCACATAAGTATCGAAACACCGGTTTTATATTTACCAAAGACTTTACAAAAAACGTATCTTCCATATGACGTCTAGATGGATAAACAAAATAGATTAATTAACCACCATAGGTAGGCCATCTTTAAAAAATATACCTTGCATTCAGTGAACAAAAAAATTGTATTCTTGTAAACTTGTGTTATTATTATTTATTCAATATAACACTTTGGAATTAATGAAAAAGACAATGTTTTTTCTCTCTGTTAGCATTTCCCTTTCTACACGTCATTTATCTGTGCAACAGTGAAATTGACTTGAAATGACAAATGGTATTATTTTTGTATCATTTTTTTTTTGCAGTTTTCGATATTTTTAATATAACATATATTAAACACTTGACAGTTACTTCAGAGAAAATTTACTTGGTAACTATTAACTAGCAGACGTTAGGTGATTAACCCTTAAACGGCTACTTTACCTGCATACAGATACTTGCTAACATGAAATATTTTGAACACCATACAACCCGAATTTATGATTAAATCTATAAATGATTTAACCTGAATTTTCACTTGTCTTCCTCTAAGGGTTAAATGTGCAATAAAATGTTTCTATGCAGTTGCATGCCAGTTACACCATGTGCGATAGTCATTCAAGGCATATACGTGTGGAAGTCAGTGCATTTTTTTCTAAAGAATATTGTAAGATTTTTTATTTTTATTTTTCTTTTTTTGTTCATTTTTATATTTTTTTATTAAGCTGCAATAACCTAAAGGTCATTTGTCAACACATTTTAAAGTGTTAGCTCAGTAAGAAAAGGCCACAACGCTGTCAAGGAACTATATTGAGGTTAGAAAATATTAAGCATTTAATACATATTGATATATGGGCGCCACGTAGTATATATTCTTAAGAAAATTTATTAAGTTTGAACTGCAATTTATTGAATTAAGATCACATATATATATATATATATATATATATATGTATATATATATATGTATATATATATATATATATATATATATATATATATATATATATATATATATATATATAGTTCTTATAATTGTATTAAAGAAAAAGAAGTTAGTTTATGATGAAAACAATTTTTAATAATTTAATTTTAAATTGTTCGTATGCATATATGTTTAATTAAATTATTTTCTTTTCTGTAAATGAATTTTTTTTTTGTGTATAATTAAAAAAGCAAAAAAAAAACAATGCAGTATTGAACGTTGCCAAGAATATCTTCAAACTCTTATAGTCAGAGATAGACTTTTGGTCTATCCAAACGTCGTCTGTGTCAACAATAGCCATACTCGTAATGTCATCTGGCAATTATGCTGAGTATGTGGCCAATACAATGCCTTTTTATTGAGTGGTGTTGCAAAGGTGAGCGTTCCTTATTCTATATGGCCTTCGTCGGATATAACGAAGGCAACTGTTTACGAAAAAAAAAAAAATTTATACTGTTTGTGCCTTTAAGTGCAGCATTCCGTGATTTGCTATCGTAAAGTAATATAGACTCCATGTTAGAGTTGAAGATTCTAAGCTTTGTGTTATTCTACACATGGGATGAGCGTCTCACACGGCTTTGCTTGTCAAGTGGCCACTTTGCCTTTCTCTGCATATTTGAGGTCTTCCAAACGCTCTTTAAACTCTTAGCTGATGTCTATATCGACGTGTGTGTAATTTAGCATAAGGTATCGAGAACAATATTAAATAAAAGAGGCGGTAATACGCAGCCTTGTACAATGCCACTTTTGGCTACAATTTTATCACCAGTTCAATTTCCATATAGCACACATCAATATAGCACATGGTCCCTTGCAGTGTGCCGTAGACCATGTGAAAAGCTGTCAAAGGCTTTTTTAAAGTCAATGTGCACAAGATAAAGACAACAACGCCATTCCACGGATTATGTGATGATTATCCTGAGGCTATTTGAGTGATTAAAGCAGGACCTTCCGCCATGGAATGCCGATTGTTACTGTCGAAGCCAATGATGTGGAGAGCCTCGCGTGAATTATGACCATGTTCAGTAAGGTTATTTCTATTCTGTTTTGGCATTTGGTCAGCGAGCAAATGTTGTGAGTTTGAAAATTTTTAAATAACAAAGAGTAGTATTTGCGAGCAGTACAAGTGAGATGTTACCCTTTTCTGCAACTCTGTTATATTTCAATGTAAAATAATAAAGTTTTCTATTTAGAAAATTCTGTAAGTCATAATAAAGTCAGCCTTACACGACTATTAATTTCTTTTTTATCTTTTATCCGATAAAAAGTAAAGAAAAATTAAATGACATTTAAATAATTTTAATGGAAGAAAATTGCTTTAATGCTTATACGCGAACTCACGAAAAAAAAACATTTTTCTTTTATATTTTTGTTGCTTAAATTGCTTTTTTTGTTTCAACTTTTAAATTTTCTAAAATTCCTTTGCATGACATTTATTAAAACTGTCTAATAAATTATAGTCAAAATTGCTTCTGGTTTTTCGCTTAGAATACCAAAACTTAAATGATAAAAATTTCTATATTAAATGAAATTCTTAAATAAAACAAATGCTTTTTGGCATTATTTTACATTTAAATAGGCAAGCAAATAGACCGGAATTAAGACTGATAAATGATTTTTTCAAAATTGACAACAACGTCAAATGGTGCTGGAGATGACACTAAAATGTTGGCGATGATGTTGAGGTTAATGGCGACTAAACTAAAGAAGATGAAAAAAAAGATATTTAAAGATAATAGCAAAAGTAATAACGAAGTTTGTAAATACTTATGTTCACTCATTGTCTTTTGCTCAGAAAAAAAATCTAAAGTACAACAATAATTTATGATATATTTGTTTGTATAAAAAGAAATATAAATAACAAAATAGCCTATGTAACGTGACTTTTGCGCATGAGTTGAGCTAAAATATTCTATTAAAATTTCTTTTAACTTTTTTTGTTAGTAGTTTATCACAGTCGCCACTGTTTTTTATTTTATTTCACTCATTTTTAATACTATTTTTAATATATCTAACGTCTGCTTATACACACTTATATATTTTCACATTTGTATACATTTTTACGTTTCAGGTTAAGTACAATATTACGCTGCTGCCTTTACTAGTCATAACATTTGACTCGATTTAAGTTTATTTTTAAATATTATAGTGACAGGTTGCCAGCATGGCTATAAAAACTGAGTAAAAATAATCATTTCTTACAAAAGATTTTTATGATTATAGCGGTATTGAATATTTTTTTTTTAAATCGTAAGTTGCAAAAATATATTTTATAGGTTTTCGTTGAGGAATTAAACTAGAATTGCTTTTATAGTTATTTTTAATTAGCGAGGCGAATTCCGAGAAGCAAAGTAGAAAAATTAAAAATTTTTAATGCGTTATTAAAAAATAGACTTGGAAAACAAAAAATACTGGTGTTTTAATTTGCGACATCTTTTTAGTTGATATATAATATACAGAAATACTACTCTCGATCAACAGCGGTATTGGAGTGTTTGATTGCTTTGACACCGCTTCACATCTATGTGATGAAGGTAGCGGCATATATAGCAGTAAAGTTTTTCGTCACGGGGTCCTGAAATGCATCGGAAGTCTGT
Source organism: Wohlfahrtia magnifica (assembly GCA_023159175.1). Lineage (NCBI taxonomy): Eukaryota > Metazoa > Arthropoda > Insecta > Diptera > Sarcophagidae > Wohlfahrtia > Wohlfahrtia magnifica. The sequence goes on along the minus strand of JAKWBJ010000496.1, from coordinate 1,232,998 downwards.
CAATTCTACGCAGGGTGGTTAGAAAACCATCTTCTGTCTTGGTTGTCATGCTTATGGATCTGTACTTTAGCAGAAGATTCATGATTGAATTCCCGGAACCGGAGATCACTGAGTGGCTTATAGGCTACGATCATGGTCATTGACCCAAGGGTAAGACTATCAATATATTCTTTGATATCCAAGCTTTGTTAAGGTCGCTTAGGTCGATTCGTATGACATCTAGATTGTCATGCTAATGGATCTGTACTTTAGCAGGAGATTCATGATTGAATTCCCGGAGCCGGAGATCACCGAGTGTCTTTTAGGCTACGATCATGGTCATTGACCCAAGGGTAAGACTATCAATATATTCTTTGATATCCCAGCTTTGTTAAGTTCACTTAGGTCGATTCGTATGACATCTAGACTGGTCAAAATCGCTAAGATAAGTTCAAAATGCCTTCTCTTAAAGGTAGGGTCAGTTGTTTTGTTTACGTGGAGACAGTGTGGTAGATGGTAACGAAATAGCGGATGCATTAGCTAAGAAAGGTTTCGCGAAACCTCACTATGCGGCATCACTTACTACCATCCTCAATTAAATCAAGGATTTGGAAATTTCCAGATGCTTGAAACACTGGAATGCTTAAAGAGGTTTTTCCACTCTAAGGCGGCGACAGTCAGCAATTTGGCAGGCCAGAAGAGCTAACTCAATTTAGTCGTTTCTAAAATATGCTCTTGAAGACACGTTAATCGATGAATACCAGTGTTGTCAATTTGGTCCGAATAGACCAATAAAAACTTATATGTCAACCTCAGATGCCGATATGCATCACCAAAGCATAACGCCACGGAATACATCAATCTTTGGCATCAAGTTATTATGACGAAACTTCTTGTTTTTCGTCACACTCCAATATAGTAAATTTACTTTCATAGCTCAGCGCTAATTTACTCCAAAGTTTTTCAATTTAAATTCCTAGCATTCGTCTCCTTGCCATATACAGTGGATTATTTTATAACAGACACTGTAGTCGTTCTCCTTTATATGAGCAGACACGGACACTCGCTTGACAAAAAAAACTTCTACTGTTCAAACATTTCGATTGTTGTGAACATATTATTTTTAAGCTTTAAGTTGCAATTTTATAAATTTACATATAAATTAGTCTTAAAACTTAAATAAAATATTTAAGCAAATAGTTGCCAGCTACCAGATTAAATAATGGTAAAAAAATCATAAAAACATATTCATGAACACTCACAAACAAAAGTCGACTTTCAAAGAGATAAACAATATTTCAACATTTTTGCTTTCCATTCTTGCATAAACTAAAATTAAAAGATGGAAAACAAAAAATCTAAACAATACATTTTTTTTTCTTATGTTAAACAAAATATTTTTTTTTCATCATTGTTGTGGAATTTTTCAAAGATTAATGAAAAAATATTACGAGTGATGACAGTTTGTTTCGATAAAGACAAATAAAAGAAAATACCAAGCAAATAATACCGCAGTAAAAATGAAACTTTGAAACAAAGTTTACAGCCTAAATAATAGATATTTTTTAAAATAAATATTGGGATATTTGTATTAAAAATGCTGGAACAAATTTAATAATGAAAAGTGAACAACAAATTTATAAATTTTATATAAAAATCATTTAATGCATGTCTATTAATCCTTTTATGATTTTGTTCGTGTTAAAGGAAATCATCTGTGTTTCCCACAGAAATGTTCCACGGGGAAAAGTCGTCTTCCGATTATCTGAATATTTTGAATATGTTCGACCTTGGATTCGGGAGTGGATTTTTTCACCCGTATTCTGTAAGAAGTTTGTCAATTTCTACTATTTATAAATTTGGTGTTAGCCTGTTCTTGAGTCTTTGTCCAGGCTAAGATCTACCATTGATGGGGTTCCTGCTTATGTCTTGAGATGCTGTGCTGGTGTTTTGTGTCGTCCCTTGGCCTTTATCTTCAAAAAACTTTTATAAATAGGTAATTATCCTAGTATTTAGATGGAGTTCTTTATTGTTCCTTTGCATAAATCGGGCAGTAGATTAAATATATCGAATTATAGCAGTATTGCTAAGCTCAGTGCTATTCCTAAACTAATGAATCAGTTGGTGACTGATTATCTCTCTTTTCAAACGAAGTCTCTAATGTGACCCTTTCAGCACTGTTTTTTAAGAGTAAATCGACAGTATCTAACCTTCTCAAATCTACTGCGAGGGTCTTTATGGACTTTGTTACGAGTGCTCAAACTGATATTATTTATATTGACTTTAGGAAGGCCTTTGACATGGTGGATCATAGGAATTTGCTTCACAAACTTGCACTGATTGGTATTCTTGATAGACTTCCCCGTTGGATAGACTCTTACCTCTCCTTTAGGACTCAGAAAGTTTTGTGTCGAAATGATTTTTCTAAGACCACAGGATAGCCATTTGGCTCCGCATTTGTTCTTATTATTCCTTAATGACTTTACTGATTTATTTTCTGACTGTAGTGTTCTTATGTATGCTGATGATGTAAAGTTATTTTATACTTCTAATGATATTTATGGGCAGATTGTTCATTGGCTCCCAACCTTAGGGAATGTAAACATATAGTCTTCTCTCGTAGGTTTAGTATACCGTTCGAGATTACAATTGATTATTGCCCGTTGGAAACCGTTACAACCTTTCTTTATCTAGATGTATTATTTGATTGAAAGCTATCACTTCTCGATCATAGTAGTATCGCAACTATTAAGGCTCGGGCTATTCTTGGCTTTGTGAAGAAATAGTCCAGGGTCTCTGATCCTTATTTTGCAAGACAGTTATACACTTCACTTGTTAGGCCAATTTTAGATTATGCTTCGGTTGTTTGGAATCCTTATTATCAAAGTCATATTAATGCAATTGAGTCTGTGCAGAAGCAGTTTTTATTATTCTATTTACACAGACGTGGTGGTGTGTTGTCATCTGTATCTATGGGTAATGTAGATATTGAGGAATCAGATGATTTTGATGTTCTGGGCATGAGAATTTACTGTGACGTCCGTTGGAACGAGCTCATATTTACAAGACCTATATGCGACCCAAATTGAAATACAACTCTCATGTATGGGCCGGTGCTTCAAAGTCCATTTTGGAGCTTCTCGACCGCGTACAGCAGAGGGCGAAGGTTCTTATTAATGACGGTAACGTAGCCAACCCTATCGATTCATTAGAGCATCGTGGCAATGTGGCGTGTGTTTCATTGTTCTATCGGTACTATAACGGAATGTGTCCTAACGAAATTAATGAACTAATTCCTGGTAATCATATATTTTTACGTAGTACTCGTATTTCGGGTAGAGCGCATCCCTTTGTAGTTGATTGTCCAGTGACTCCCACAACGCATTATAGGAAGAATTCGTTCTTTGGCCGCACTGTTCGTTTGTGAAACAATCTTCCTGCGAATGTCACCCACTTACGACATGAGCAAATTCAAATCGACCGTCCATAAACGCTACTCCCTCTGTCCTCCTTCCCACAACCTGTTTTCCTAGTACCAGCATAATGCACTGCAAAGTAGGGGTTAACTGAGTGCTTGTCTTAAACAAAAAAAAATAAATAAATAAAATAAAATAATTAAAAAAATATACATGCAAGCAAACACACATTGATTTTTATAGATAAAGATATTTTTATAATTTGTTCATGTATAATTCTGTTAGTATATTTAAGTATATATATATAATTCAATTGTTGTTGTGGTCAGCTTATGATTAAGTTCTATAGCTGATTCATCTTCACGTTGCCGTAACTTATTTATTTGTACCTGCTGTAGTTTGGACTGTCGTGTGTATGTGTTTCTACACCATAGAGACGAGCCCTCTACGGTCGGGTGAGGGGCGGGTAAGTGAGTGGTGCGATCGTTCGTTAAAAAAAAAATTGCCAAAAATAAAATTAAAATTAATAATTTTATCCTACCAATTATCTATCTACTTTATTATGCATGTGATTCCAAAAAAATTGTCAGAAAATCAAATTATAACCATTGTTACAAATCAAATCAATTATAATTTTCAATTTATATTTTTAGCGTATCATTTTCACTCAACTGAATTTCATCATTATTGTTCATTTAAATTTAATTATTTAATTTTAATTGATTATCAATAGAAGGAATAGCATGAAATTCTACTTACCGACACAAATGTCTTAGAGACATTACACCAAAAACTTGTTCGAAACGTAATATATTATCGCGTAATAAATTTCCATAGCGCTCAACAAACATTTTCCTTCTCGTATCATATACAACAATAGGCTGTAAAGGGAAAGAATTAGTAGAGATATCAAATAAAGGAATAAATACAATACCAGTCAAAAGTGTAAGTTTTTAATTAATATTTAGCCAAAAAATGTAAACGAATTTGAATTATTGTAATTAATTTGTGGAAAATTAAGATTAAAAAGAAGACGTTAAAGACTGCGTTATGGTTAAACACAATTAAGTATGAAAAAAAACAATTGAAAAAAACAAAGAAATATAAATGTTTAACAAAAAGAAAAATAAAGAAAAGTCTAGAATCAAAAGAATAAAAAGCCGACAATTTCACAAGTTATACATTCTAAACACAATTTATCACAATTCAATTTAAACACATTCAAAGTAATTTTCCCCTAATAAACTAAAGGTACAAAAAATGCTAAAAACTTTGTTTTTTATAGATTGATCTTAATAATATTTTCTTTAATGGATGATAAGATATTTTTACTATTTTAAATAAAATTTCAGACAACTAAGCAAATTTATGTAAAATTTTATCAGATTATAGCATCATTGAGATCGTGACCTGTACCTTAATTACAAATTTTACCTGGGAATGAGTTCATTATTCATTCACAAGTTTATTAGTATAATTTGTATTCAAATTCCACTTAATATATGCAGCAAATTGGTGCATTTTTTCTTTAAAATGTTATGGACGGAGCTTCATACTGCGATTAAAATTCCCAAAAATTAAAAATAGAACAACACAAAACTGAAATATGAAAAAATTTTTATTCTATAAAATAGGTCTGGGATACCTAAAATAGAAGAAGAAAACAATGAATTAGGGAACAATTTTTTTTTGCTTCTCCACATTATCCTCTCAGCTTCATTCACGCTTCACATTATACAGCTGATAATAATAGACATCAACCGTAGAATCCACCATTTCATTGTTAGCAAATCTTTTACCGCTGAGAAATCTCTTCAAGAGAATGAGGTGCATCGTAAAACAACTTGAACTTTAATTTATTGATTTTGGCCATCAAAATAATAGATGTATAAGCTGGTGAATTGTCTTCATGAAACAGCACTTTCTTTTTCGCCAAAACAGGACTTTTTTCCAAATTTTTTCCTTTTTAAAGCTAACCTATGTTCCTGCCTGCAGATGGAACTGTCTTTGCCATCTTTATATTCTTCCAAAATATAGTTACGAATCAACGTAAGGCAACTCGGTTTTATAACGTCTCCTAACACTCTGTTGAAACAACTTTACGACTTCTATTGTAAGCGAACGCGTCTCTCATCCTGCATACAGCTGTCTCACTTCCAAGTCTGCGGTTAGTAAGAGATGAATAACGCAGCTAGATATGCCTATTATTCACCCTGTGTGACGATCAAATAATTATATTTTGTGTTTTTGCCTTTTCTAATGTCAAAAACTACATACATAGAACACCAAATATATAATAGTAATAAACAAAGACAACACCAGAGAAAAATAGGTTTGAGTATTGGTTGGGCTCAGATCTTTCAAATGAAAGTATTTTATTAATACCTTGATCGAAAAGTGCTCGGAATAACCCCCGTGTGGCGGTACCATCGCACCGATTTGAGTTTTTTTTTTTTTTTGTTAAGTTGGTATATCTGTTGTGGTTGCTCCCACTAAATCTTAGCGTCATAGCTTGACACTTGCAAAAACTACATAGCCAAGACTACATCTGTCTCGATGTGTGTTAGCGATTTTTTATATACAGCTGCTGAAACGCTTTCCTGTAATGGATTTTAAAATCGATTGAAGAAAAAGAAGTTACACTCAGTATCTGTTGGATGGTATTTGTTGCAAAGTCCACGAGATTTCTGCCCACAATTCTGGACTCTTTCAATGAATTGCTTAACGCAAACGTCTCATAACGCCCAAATAATACTCTTTGTTTACTGTCTAGCCTTCTGGCAAAAATTCAGGATGCACTACACCGTTGTAATCCATGAAAGCCATAAGCATCACCTTCTTTTTTAACTGAAAATGGTCTCGACTCATTTGGTGAACGCCATTCACTTTCCTGATATCTGGATTGCGTGTCGTACTCATAAGCTCACTTCTCGTCTCCAGTAGTGATCCTTTTGATGATCGGCTTTAACCTCGCTAATCATGTCTTTTACGACCTCAACACGGTCAAAGTTGTAAAAAACGCCAACACATATAGATGTACTCTTGGCTACGCAGCTTTTGAAAACGTCAACCTATGACGCTAAAATTTGGCAGGAATATCAGCAACAGATGTACCAACTTAACAAAAAAAAAGAAAAACTCAAATCGGTAAGAACGATGGGGAATTTTTTTCTATGTCGAAAAATTCACTAAATTCACTAACAACCTAGCGCCTTGAAATTTAAAACATATACAACAATGCTTTTTTACACGGTTTCACTTTTTTCGAGATACATAGAAATTACCTCGAAATTATATATCACGAAATTTATTACATTGTATTTATTTATTAAAAATAAAAACTTTACATTGATGCATACAGTGGTCCCCTAAACCGTGGAGTACTTTTGATATCTGCAACATGGTCGTGATTTTCTGGGTCCATTCCGGCGTAGCTGGTAATGACATTGCTGTCGGACTTGCAATCCGTCCTTTAGTGAGAATACGCATACTAAAAAAATGCTATAATTTTTTTTCGCAATTAAGTTACGAATAACTCAGAAGTTATTGAAAATACAAAAAAGTTTTGTTGAGTTGATTTAGAGGAAATTTTGTTCCTAAACATTTTGTGGTAAGTGCATTAAAATCGGTCAGCTTTTTTTTAAGTTGTGATGAAATATATTGATATAACTATCATATTTTGGGCGAAAAATTTGCCACGCCCATAAAAGAATTTGAGTCCGATGGAAAAAAACTGAAAACGGATTTGAATTCAGCGCATCAAAATCATTATATTCCATATAGTTTTATTTAAAGTTTTTTTCTGTAGACTAGTGTAATTAGCGCAATTAAGTGTTATTTGCCTTTGAAAACTTTTTCGATATCTATTTCACTCGTTTCCGGTTTACAGAAGATACCCGTATAATTCATGTTTAAAATTTTTTTGAGCAGCAAAAAAATAATTGGTAACAACTTGAAAAACTCTTTTTAAACTTTTATTGTGTTGTATTTCAAAGATTGAATTAAATTTGTTTCTCGACTTGCTCTGTACTTTAATTCAATGCTTGAATTTAACTGTATTAACACTGTAATGTTGGACTTGAATTCAATTCTACTCAATACTATTCAAATAAACTGTTAATAAAGTATATATTACTTTCAAATTATGACTGAAAATAAACTTGCTTTATACTTGAATTCCAGCTAAAATGCTTATTGAACATAAAAAACTAAGAATATTTTCTGTCTTTTTTTCCTAAGATAAATTGTATTTTTAAAGTGACATTAACATTAAAACTAAGAAGAAAATTGATTTTTCTTTCATAATTATACATTGAAAAAAGATAAATCGTCCCATTAACGATGACATATTTATTTTTGAATATTTAAAAAGTTCAAATACATTTGCACACGTGCACAAATTGTTATACAGTTAAATGCTTAAATATTTATGTTTAATTTACACAAGTTAAACAGAGAATATCTATACTCTAGTGCAAATATATACAAATGTGTGTAAGTAAAGGTAAAGATACATACCTTGAATGGCATTTCAATGAGCGGTATATTACGTAATAAAATCTGCAGGCAGGAGACATTTTGAAACGTATAATTACGGCCGTTTTCAATCAATTTATCAAGCAAAGCTAAAACAACGGAACTGCCACCATCCGGAGGATTCGGCGTGGCACCGTATCTATAGGGAATAATATAAAAGGAAAAGAAAAAAGTCAATAGCAATTTTATTAAGTGAAAAATTATAAAACTGAAAAAATAAAGTGTGTTCAAATGATTTTTCAATGATATGAAACAAAAACAAAAAAATAAGTATTGGAAATGTTTTGCTATAACCATACCGCACGATATATTTATTCAATTATAAATATTCGAAGAAAAAAAAAATCCATTTCCGCCAAAAAAATATTTAAGTTTATATTCACATACGCAGCATATGTGTATCTCAAATTAGCTAAAAAGCAACCATTAAAAAGAGAGATGTGATAAAAGTTTGGAGCCAAGTATTCTTATTATACCTATACAAGTATTAATCAAAAGGCAATGTTTTTATCCTTTTTCGAAGACCATAAATTAAAATTCACATTTCTGTTGTGCGATTTGAATTAGAAAAACCAGGATACTTGGAGACAAAATGACTTATTTAAAAAGAATAAAATAGACAGCAACAGTAATTATTATACAGTTAAAGAAAAAGGAAAATCTTCAAACATTTGAGAAGCATTTTAAACAAACAAATACTAGAAAATAAGCAAATCAAAAATACTGCAAAGTAGCCTTCTTATATACCTAACTGCCTGCAGTTTGGAAATTTCGGGAAGTGTCTCAAACGCTCTCAAATCCTCCGTTAATTTTAAACATGTAAGATCGTGTTACCCAATGATGGTCGAATTAGCAATGCCGTCAAATACACAAATCAGTATGGCATTACCATGGTTACATATTAACAACCACAAGCCAATAGAATAAAATCTCATAATACAGTCCCAAAGGCACTGATGTGGTGTATTTTCTTTTCAGGCATTTTTATTTTCGTAACAATATGTTAGATGGCTATTAAAAATAATTCAAAAATTGGTTATTTAAAGTTATTTCAGTTTTCGTAGAAAATCTTTAGGAGCACTTTGATTTACTGGTATTAAGACAAATAGCATTTTCGTATGCCCAGTTCTGTACTCGTTGAAGGACTTCGTTTAATTTGTACCTGTGTTCGTGCTTAGTTAGGTTTGTACGCTTTAAAAATTGTGTAAAGAAGTAGACCGTGAATAGAGCCTTGGAACAATGATGAATGGGGATAAGCCAAGTTACAAAAAAAAGTTTAGCCAATGTCTTAATTTTTTACAAAGGTCTTTGTGGTAAACCATACCAAACGTTTAAAAATAATGTTAGTACTCGTATCTACTCGGATATTTCTGCAACGCGGTTTTATAGCACTTTTTTTTGCGCCACATTTTTTTTAACAAAAAGGTTATTATCATTTACAAGTTATGAGGCCATACAACATTTCAAGAGCGAATCACGCAAATTGTAAATAATTGAGTTTCAATTACCCTGTGGATTACAAAAAAATTAATATGATCTATTATTTTTATCAGGTGTTTGCCCCCGTTAAAATTTTGTATTTAATTTTCAAACCATTTGCTTATATTTTCAAAACACAATTTACTGGAATCTAGCAAGGCAATAAATAATAATAAAAAGGAAAATAAGAAGAAGACATACTACAAGATGTAATGTGAATGGGATAATTCGTATAAGTAATTCAAAAAGGGAATAAAGTACTTCGCACTTAGATATTATCGTATTGATTACGTTATCTAAAAAAATTAGGTTGAAGTTTTTTTTCAGCATTAGACTTAATGGCTAGCAACTTAGAACAACCCATTTGATCGAAGAGATTGATGAAAAATCAGTCAAAGATGTAAATGTTCTGTTGAGAACATTTTCTACTGCACCATTCTGCAAAACATTACTGTTATTAATACCAATAGACCGTCGGTTTCACCAGTTTTCTTTGACCCTATAGCAAAAGAAAAATAATATGACGATTTTTGCCCTCTAGCCACAGTTCTCTTGGAAAGACAATACTTTTCGTGCAGCTCTATGGCTTTAAGTCGATTCCAACAAATAAAAAGTAAATCTCCTTCTCATAATACGTTACAATAAAAAATACTGTTAAGATCTAAATATTGTACAAATAAAATTACTGTAGGGTAGGCAATATACTACAGAGAATTGTACTACTTATAGCGTTAATTATTGTACGAAATTTTTTACTTAAGCTTTTGATGAGCAAATATTTTATAGCAAAAGATATTGTTTCCGTTTTTTGTTTGTATGCAAAATATTAAAATGAGCATCCAAAAAAATTTTTATAGACTTTAGAAATCTTATTATGCCACTTTTCTTGGCAAATTTGTACATATAACAATTCTCTTTGAGCCAATTTTTTTTCATATTCTAAGCCCTTAAACAAAGCTCTCCAAAAATAGGCTTTTGTATTATTCTTTTATTTTATACAATTGATTTTTTCTTTTTATCTAACAAAGGCAATTGAGACAAACAAAAAAATGAGATTACTCTGATTTTTTTTTTTTTGCTAAGTATGCAAATAATGTCTAGATTAAATTTGCAAACATGTTTGACAATTTGCCAAAGAATACAAAAATATGCATAAAAAATATCACACAAATGAGGAGAAAAAATGTATGTATAATATATTTTAAAGCAAAGTGTAAGTATATATACACACACATAAATATATTAAAAAATTCAAATAAGTGAAAGATAAACCATTAAAACATACAAAGACTATTTGATTTTCACTTGTTTTACTTCAAAACCATATGAAACTTAAATTACTTACACTAGGAATTTGATACCACACATACACAATGTACATATGTTTTTAATACAAATAAGAGTATCTGTCTATACACACACACATAAGTTATCAACAAATTTTTACCGCATTCAAGGCATAATTGTTGGCAAAAGATAAATATGACTTTTATAAAATAAAAAAATACACTCAAGCGTACATAAAAATTTTTAGGATTTTAAAATTACATTTTGTTATACAATCTACAGAGAAAATATACTAAATTTAGGAACACTCGCTACACTCTTTTCAGCAATACTTAATACCTGTTTACAGTTGACAAATCTTTTCTCAACGAGCCATTTCGTATCAAATTTGGTAGTAGAAATTAATTCAATGGAGCTAAATCAGGGGTGGCGAAAGAGAGAACTGCATTTGTAGTAGTAGTTGTAGTAAATTTATGCAGTGTGGGTTGAAGAAAAAAATCAAAGAAGTAAGCAAGGCAACAAACAATTTTAATACGCAAAGCGATATACATGTGCTTTCATCAAAGGCTATCACACAACTGAATGAAATTGTTGTTTGTTTGTTTGTTTTTCCCTCTTAAATATTTTTTTTTTGTTCGGGTGTATACATGTAGGGAGGCAATTAAACTTCGTCTATTTTTTGGCAGGGTTGGCAACCCACTGGGTACCCCGATAAAACCTAAGTGGGTTTTCTTATTTAAAGGTTTTCGTAGTTTATTTACAACTAAAATAATTATATTTTATTTATTGGAAGTACAAATTCATTCGGTTCGATTTTCTAGCACAAAAAAGATAATGAATTAACAAATTTATCAAAATAAAACTGTAATGTAAATAATCACTGTTAACATTTTTGCCTGACCTCTAGCCAATATCCCAATCCCGTCTCAGAAAAACTTCTCGTCTTTTATGGCGATCTAATTTTAAAGCGAATTTCATGTAAAGTGATTCGGTGACATGTCAAAAGATATTGTATCCGTCAAAACAGCCAATAGTCAAAAGAAGCAGTTTTGGGAATATACGGCAGTTGTGGCATTTGAATGTTTCTAACAATTGTTTGGCAACTTTTTCGATGTTGAGGCTAAGTGTTGTCATGCAAGAAATAACTTAATCATATCTCTCATTATATTCCGGCCGTGTTTGTCATAATTCGCGGTTCAAAAGCAGTAATTGCAGCTTGCTCCGATAAATTCTAACACAATGTATTTGTATCAACAAACATTAAAATATCGTCATATTGAACGAAATTTAAAAACAGTTATAAAACCCAACCAAAAACTCAATAAAATGGTTGGATTTTCTTAAAAATTTAAACTAAATAATTTTTATGAAACATCGTATTTTTCACCAAATGTGTTTTTTTCATAAATTTCACACTGCAATTAGTTAAAAAACAAATTCCTGGTTGATTGTATCTAGTTTTTGAAGATAATTAATAATTACCCACGCGTAATAACAACAAAAATTAAAACAAGCCGTAACCTTGTTTGCAGATGTAAATGTCTTCGCTATTTTTAAATACGATCCAGTTCACTGCTTTGTTCCTTTGTCATTGGCGTGAAATCAATGGTTATGAGTTAATATAAAAATTCGGCTTTATTGCTATGCACCATAGCTAAATACTCATTTTGACGACTTTGTTTTTGTATTATGTTGAGCAAACGCGGCATAGCTTTCTCATCTCATTTATTTTTTTAAGTGCCTAGCAGTCCAGCTAGCTCACGCAGCGACGAACTTTCAATACCATTTTGTGAATTTTCTTAACCATTTATGGTGTAGGCACCTCAATTGATTGATTACTTCGGTGCTAGTGTTGGTAGCTCACACTGCCTCATTGAAACTCCTCACCGAATATTTTATAACTGTAAATGAAGGAACAATTTTCCCTGACAATAGCGCATAAATCTGGCAGTATTTGACCGTTGCCTAGGCTAATATTGGCTTTCATGGTCGCTGTGGTTTGTATCTTGTAGCATATGCTTGTGACTTGAAAGCCCCCAAAAAAAAAATCTATGGGGCCAAGTCGCACAATCACGGTGGCCAGTTCTTTTTACCTCCACGTAAAATGACTATACAGAGAGCAAAATATGACTTGATATGTGTGGCACGTAGTGCCAGTCTGTTGAAACCACATGCCGTTGGGATCCATATCATCCAATTCAGATCAAAAGTAGCTGGTCTATAATACTACATAATAATATAGTCTATAATACTATAGCCATAGCCGGAGATGGCCTGGCCTATATCGTTCTCAAAGAGCCTACATTCAACACGATAACTTACTTTTACATGACGTAAAAGTCGCATGTGGATTGATATCGTCCAAATTTTTTTAATAATATTTGGGTCAAACTGTACACCCATTTTGATAAAACAATTTCATTAATTTCATGTGTAGTTGAATTCTTTATCAGTCTATGGCAATTTGGCGGAACAAACTGACTAAACGACAGTTATTTCGAAGCAATATGGCCACTATCCACTGTCAAAGTCCCAATAGAAATCTACATTATGAAGCATTTATTTTTTATGCTTTTTATTAATTTTAAACTTAAGGTTATTAAAAAAAAATTATCACTATAGTTCGCCATATACATATACACATATGATTATCTTCAAAAATGTTTAGTATTTTTTTATAAGATATTATATCTTTGTTTTTATTTGTTCAAATTTTCTGTTATTTTAAATCAAAAGGATAAATTTGTATAAAACACATTTTTCAATATTTTTTTCGTTAGAACTATTTAATAATAATAGGACACTGTAGCTTCAATACCAGAAAAGTTTCTTTATTCAATTGACCTTTGTTTTTGCAGTACATACACTTACAATATACCACATTTGAAAATTTACATATTCTACAGATGTATGTGCACACAATCATTGAGATGTGGTAATGAAAAATTTCAACAGAAAATTGACAAACATAAATAATTCTTTTTCTTAATTTTGATTTTCTTACCATCATTTTGGTTTTTTTCATCCAATTATAGCTTGCAAATAACGAATGTTTACAGTTACACATAATGGTACTTTTTCCATCACCTACAACTTTTATAATTCTTGCAAAGAGTTGGTTTGACCTATTTGACTTTTAAGGTTTTAGGTTTATTTTTTATTTACATACATACATGTTGGTTGACTTTGAATGAACTTTTACCAAAAATTTAAAAAAACCAGTATCTAAGATTTGGTGAAACTTTAAAAGTTGTCAGAATTTTAGTTTGTGTGTTAAATAAAAACTGTACTTAAAATAAATTAAGAAAACTTTTGTCACTTTTTAAGAAAAGTATTACATTTTTTTGTAGAAAAACAAATTAATTAACATAAATTAAAATAAATCATAAATTTTATAAAAGAAAAACTGAAAAGGCTTATAAGAGAAAAGTTAAAAAAGTGTTAAAAACTTGTTAAAACTTCAACTTCAACTAAATTTACTAAATAAGTACAAATTTAAGCCTTATTCTACACATGAGTTATTTAAATAATTTACAATTTCCATTTTACTTTACTGTATGTATATATGTATGTCTATTTTGGGACTACTTTTTAAAGTTTCCAGCTTTTCAGCCAAGCACAAACTTCTCCTTGTATTATGTTTTCTCTATAAAGAAATAAATTCTATTGAAAAATCAATTGATTCGTAATACAAATCATCTTCACTTTCAACATATGAATACATGCAAAATGGCAACAAAAAAGAAATACATTCGAAGAGCAGCTGCGTTTTTGAATGAAAATAAAATTAAACTTTTCATACACTGAAAAAAAAGAACATTAAAAACTAATACATAGCACTCAAACTCCATATATATTTTTAATTAAACAAAATGTGTATGAACGCACAAATTCGAAATATTCTATGATTTTAATTTAACTAAAAAAATATTAAAAGTCCTGCAATCAATTTATAATACTCTTTAACTCACAATACTGCAGCAAATTCGGAAGTCTTCATTTTCAGATCTAATTGGTTTAATTTGGCAAAAGAATTTGTTGGTTTCTATAGAAATGAAATCTGTTGATTTGACGTTAACTAATTCACTGTTTATCATAATTTTATTATTAGGGATTTTTTTAAATAGCAATGCTGAATTTATTAATATTATATCTTTTGAGCTTTAATTGTGAAATTTAGAAAAAAATTATTAAACTATTATGGCCCACACTATGACCTCGTTGATCTAGATTGATTCAATTAATGGGCCGAGCTTGCCTTAACGATATATAAGTTATTATATGTAATTTAGTTATCCTAATACTGATCACAGAATGAAAGTAAAAAATTGTTTTTATTTTATTTTATTTTTTTATTTTTTAATTGTTTATAAATAGTGTATTAAATTACCCAAGAAAGTTACAAAAAACTTGCGAAACCTTTTTTTTATCAATTTTTTAGAAAATAGAAATATTATACCATCTTGATCAAAAAGTGCCCGGAATTTATTCAGAAAATTAAAAATACAAGCTTATTTATCTTAAACTATATTGTCCCCTTCGAAGTAATCCAACTTGCAACTCTAATTGCAACTCTCTTATGTCAACGCTTGATCTAATCAACGAAGTATTTTTATATTCGGTTTTCGGTATGTCCATTAGTGCTTCCTGCGATTTTTTCATTGTTTCCTCTCGGCTGCTGAAACGCGTTCCCTGTATTTATTTTTTAACTCGATTGAACGGAAAGAAGGCACAGGAAGCCAAATCATGTGAATTCGGTAGTATTTGTTGCATATTTCGTTAAAAAATTTAGAATACTGATGGAACTGTCTGCCCACAATTCTGGTCTCTTTCGGCGAGTTACTTCACGCAAACGTCTCATAATGCCCAAATAATACTCTCTGTTTACTGACCCTCTGGCAAAAATTCATGATGCACCAGCAAACACAGAGATAGATGTACTCTTGGCTACATAGTTTTTGCAAATGTCAAGCTATGACACTTAGATTTAGCGAGAATATCAATAACAGATGTACCAACTTAACAAAGAAAAAAAAAAACACCCCGCCACATGGGATCTTTTTGATCAAGATGATACGAATATAATAAAACTATATATCGGTATTTAAAAAATAAATAAAATTATGAAAAAATCAATTAGATTTTTAAACAAAATTTGATTTTCAGTCTGAACTTGGAAAACAAGCAAAACGGCGTAAGCGTGAAACGTGATTAAAGTGAACGTTGCGTATACGTTAAAATAATTGGTCATTGCTACGTTATTCAATACTGAATTGCAATAAAATATTTGGTGGCAGAGGCCACACAAGCTATGAAGACAAACACCGTTTTAGTAGACCAATTGAGGTTTCTATGCCAAAAAGAATTAATAGAGTACACAATACTGTGCGTGAGCTAGCTGAAATATCATATTGACCAAGAAATAGAAGATAAGAAATCTCTAAGCCAGATTGGCGCCGTATTTGCTTACAATAAAACAAAAATAGCTACTTGAAAATCTTTCAATAGAGTTTTCCGATATGTTTTACCTCAATGAAGGCAAGTGTTTGCGTCGATTCTTAATAATGGATGAGATATAGATAGATCACTTCACACTGTATACAGGGTTGACAGAATTGCTAAAATCATATTCAAAGAAGGCAAAGAGAGTTCTATCTGCAGGCAAGGTTATAGAGTTTGTTTTAGAATGCGCTTGGGATAATTTTTGTTCATTATTTTAAAAAAGAGAAAACAATGAGCCAAAACTTATTGCAGTGTTTAAGTGATGAAATAAAGAAAAAGAAGGCCATATTTGCCAAAAAGAGAACACAATGCATCAGTTCACACATGTACTCATTGAATGGCCAAAATCAGTAAGTAAAAGCTCGAATTGCTTCGTCATGCACCTTATTCGACAGATTTAGCTGCGTAGAATTAACATCTCTTTCTAAATTTGAAAAATTATCTCTGTGGTAAAATTCTGTCAACAATAGAGAAAACAAGTTTTCAGTTGATGGATATTTTAAAAAGTTTTGATATTTTAGATCGATATTAAAGGAAAGTTTTTCCAAAATTTCTACAATTTTCTTTGTTAGGACGGCTAATTTTGGAAACGCCCTGGTATTTTCCATTTTTTATTTGTATTTATTTTTCTTTAAATGTAAACATACTTTCAATACATATAAAATATACACAACAATACCCATGTGCACCAATGCGAAACTATTGAATATTTATAGGACATCAAATTCAATAAAACAAAATTAATAAATAATAAAATTACGTTAAAAAATTTTGAGAATATACAGTCGATCGTAGATTATCCGCATCATATTTGTTTATACCCTACATTGCTTTAAGTGGGTTCGATTTTCAAATCGAAAGAGATACATTCAACTGCTTAGTATAGGACACAATTAGTGCTGGCAACATACGGGGTAACCCAATTAAACCCACTCGGATTTTATGGGGTATTATATTTAAAAAAACCGAGTGGGTTTTTTTATTTAAAGGATTTCGTACTTTTTTTACAAATAAAATAAGTGTAATTTACGTATTGTGACTACAAATTTATTTGTTCCGTTTTTGAGCTCAAAAAAGATAATCAAATAAAATTATCAAAAGACTGCTTATATTTTTTCCCTACCTCTGAGCCAATTTCTAAATCGCGTCTTATCAGGTGCTCCAATGTTGAAGCCGACTTTGTATTTCTTCAAAGGAAGTAATTCGGTGACATGCTAAAAGATAATCTCATACCTCCTTATGCAGCCTAGACAGCTTCTGAAAATGTAGGATGTAAATCGAAATGCCTTTAAACGAGATGTTGCGTTTGCTTCCCTTACCCTTTTAGTTCAAAAGCCGTGGAACGAAGTAATTTGCGCTTAATGCGAATGTATTCCATAATTTAGACAGACCGTTATAGAGAAATGCCGTGTAAAAAAACCCGTAAAAAGAGGTGTGAGCAATGTTCTGAGAATATTGGTTTTAAAACTCTTGTGACATGAGGTCGGTTGTTGTCATGCAAAAGAATAAATTAATCATGTCTGTCTTTATATTCCGGCCGTTTTTTTTAATAATGCATGATTCAAATAAAGTAATTGCAATCTCCTCTGATCACCGAGCTTTAGCAGCTCATAATACACAATGCCGCCTTGATCCCACAAAGAGCGCAAAATTGCACTATTAATTTTAAAACAACGTGATTATATAAACAAACAAGAAATATTGTAGATATGAACGAAATTTGGGAGCAGTTGAAAACAGTTGAAAAACCCAATTAAACCCAAAGAAAAAACATCAAAAAACCTAATAATACTCGGTGGCTTGGGTTAAAAAAACCTGAGTTTTTGCCAACGCTGGACACAATACTCAATTCACAATTTTTTTGAAAGTTGAAGTTTTCTCTTTTACTTTTTTCAGTTTATCATAGACTTAATGAAACCTAGATTATATCTTCAAAAAAATAACTGATTATCGCATTAACAAATGCAAATACTTAAATATTTTTAGCTACTAATGAACATTATACAATAGATCCATGAGAGGCTGGGATTAAAATGCGCACTAATTTCTATATCTACCATTAAACCGAATTTCGTTAAATATATTTTAAAACAAGTAAACATATAAATGAAATTATGTGTAATTTACGATTAGAGTATAATTTGGTAAAAATATATTGTTTGTATGCCTTTTATACCATAGAAATGGATTTGTTTCAGATAAGCATTCATTTGGACTAAATGATAACACGGTGCGACAAAAAAAACACCTGGCAAGTGATACTACTTTTCTCATAGCCGCTAAAGATCAAAACAGGGATCTGTTTTTAAAATTTTCGAAACATCTCCAAAATCTTGAATTACGAGTAAAAACCGGTTTTTCGGACCTTCATGCACTTATAAGCTAATAACTTAGCTGAATATTACCCGATTTTGAGTTTCGGATTTGATAACATTTAATTTAGGTCATTTTCAGTTACGCTTATGCTTTCTACCAAATGTAGGGTGTTATTACTTTCTTAATAAATTTTTAAAATTTTTTTTAATTTTCTTAAGAGATCAACAGCAGGAAAACAACAAAAAATTTTCAAATATTTTGTCTTTCGTTTATATTAGTTCATCTTTACAAGGCACTATTGTTATTTTAATTTGACAGCTTTTTTCAGTTACATTTCCATATTTACATTTCCAAAATGAGATAAAAGAACATGAACATCTGTTTAACCCTTTATGAATCTAAAATAATCTGATTCGAAATAAAGATCTAAACACTTTAATTAATGTTAATATGATTTTGGTCAAGGTAAATATTTTTAGGTCTGATTTGGTCATCCGAACTTTGGAAAATTTTGAATACACTCTATACAGATCTTCAATTTAGGTGTCATTGAGTAAAAAGGTTATATAGACATATTGACTCACGAAATGTGCAATATATATTAATAAGAATACAAATGGTTAAATAGTATTTCTAGTTTGTAAAAAATAGAACATTTAGTATACAAATTTTCTAAAGGAACTCTTTTGCTTGTACTAATGATAACACATTTGGTTCATTTTAAAATATTTATTTTTGTTTAACACACACAGCAATATAAATAAATATGTATGCGGATGTTCATGCTCACTTTATATGAACTCTTTCCCATGATACAACAAAACAACAAATGTTCGTGAACAAAAGACTTGAATAAAGAAAATTTTCTGAACCATGAGACATTTTGGAGTCTGTTGAGAAACAAATAAGAAAACTGTTTATGTTATGTATAACATTGTTCTTATTTCTACTATCGTGTACATATTAGGTGGAGGTAAAAGTTGATGCTGACAAAATATCTAAAAGTTTTGTAAATAAATTCTTAAGAAAACAACAATATGAAGATTTTACGTACGTAACTGATATCATTAAATATATATACTATAAGTTTGAGCAGGTTGTACATCCAACCCTATGGGAAAACCCAGATGAGAATAGGACGAAAGATCTAGTCAAATTGAGTAAGTACGTGATTAGATGAGTGGTATCTTTATTGATAAAATACTCTGGATTAAGTGAGCAGTTATATAGAATGAACTGTAATAAGTCTAATGAATGTAAGATCTGCGAGGAATAATTTGAGACTTCAACGTTTTTCTATGGCTTTGCTCTGCTCTTATTCGAGTCAACCTGATACAGAACATAAACCTCCCAAATGACTTGGATCTTAGAACTCAATAGAACTGCGATATTCTGAGTTCCATAATAATGAATGATGACAAGATACTGATTTTACGTTGGATGTTAGTTCTTTTTGATCATTCGTAGCACGGCAGTTCTCAACAAGCCAACTGTGGCATACGTGTAAGTCTTCTTGACTTCAAACAGAGCGGCTGAATTCTGCTATCAACCTAACCTAATTTATAGTTTTTTTTGCAAAAAAATTAATGAAAATAATTTGAGTATTTAATCCTTTAAAGCGGTAAGCGGTGCTTTAATACATCGCTATAGGTTTTGGATAATGTTTATGCGCATTAAATCTAAGACAATTTCTTACTAAACATTTGAAATAGAATTACGTTGGGGTAATACAGTTGTAATGTTATTCTATATAGCACACCTTAATCATTGTATATCCTTTATAGCATAAAATACTTAAAAAAATTCATTTTTTAAGAATGTTGAAAAGCCTTCTTCTTCTTCCTGGGTGCTACAACTACAATTCATCATTGACCTTCCATACAATATTTTTTCATCCTTCTCTATCTTTTACATTTTTTTTAAATGATCTGTATGCATTTTTCGCCTTTTTAGATCAGACTTCACTCCATCCATCAACCGACTTCGGTGTCGTCCCACTCCTCTCTTGCCACCTGGAACCCAAAGCATATCTTGTTATTTATAGAATTTGGATGTGGTCACACTACATAGCATATCCATCATATTATTTGAGATTTGATGTACGCTTATGGCGATGAGTAGTTTAATGCAGTCATTATTACATCGTTGCCATGAATTCTATACAAGATCGTCGGTATCCGCTTTTTTCAGTGTCTACGTTTATCAGAAAAGTACTGTTCATTCCATAATATAGGTGGGCCACTTCAGAGTTTAAATTTAAAAATACAATAAAATAAAAATGGTTTGAAATTTTCCATATTTATTTACTTGTTGTGTACAATTGTTTCGGTTAGAAATGAAATATTATTTCATTCATACAGCTGCCATGGCTGGCCCCACAGTACCCCATTCGATCGGACCAAATTTCGAGAACTATTTCGAGTGTATGGGGTTGTATCTCGGCAATGACATCTCGAATGTAGGCCTTCAAATGCTCAATTGTGTCTGGGTTATCGGCATAACACTTGCCTTTAACGGCGCTTTACAGAAAATAGTACAACGGTGTAAAATCTCAGCTTCTTGCCGGCCAACTGACATCACCATTTCGGCTAATCAAATGTCTATCAAGCGTTTGACGCAATAAATCGATTATGGCATGAGATGAATGGCAAGTTACATCATTCTGTTGAAACAAAACATCGTTCACATCAATACCATGAAGATCGAGCACAAGAAAATCGGTTATCATGGTGCGATAGGTGTCTCCACTGACCTAATGGTTGCGAAATATTAAATATGGGTCAATGATGCCTAAATCGATTCATTTCATTCAGTGGAGAAATGAATTTTGTGATAGAGTAGAATGACATAAGGTTGCCAGATTTGAAATAATCGCTGGTTCAAATTTAAACCAACAGATGCCCCACCCGATATTTTGTATTTCCTTCTATTTTACTCAACTTTAAAAGTGATTTTCTTTCCCACTAGGACGAAAGTTCTTATGAGACTACACATATTATATATGTATTATTGATAACATTGTTTATTTCAAGGATACAACTTTGCACTTATTTGTGTTAAAATGCTTTGTTCATAGCTCTCTCCTAAATGTATTTTATTTTAATTTTTCACCGAATATATACTAAGAGATTGCATTGAAACGTCGCTTTTTTGTACATTTGGTTGTCTCGATAACAATGATGCTTTCTTGGCTTGTCGTATCAACATCAACATGAATATCGAAATGCATACTCCACTACTTCCCTTTATTTCAGTTAAAAAAAAAACCAACAGAAAAACAAATATTTCATATACATAAGTGTCCATTGCATTTTTGGTTAATATATTTTAAATATTTTTTTAAAAGATCCATTATATACTTTTATGTTTTTCATTTGAAATAATTACACAACAACGACAGAATATGAATATTTGTAAAATAAAACATATGGCAATTAAATTATCATCAATTTCCACTTACCTTAGCAAAATCAATAGTAAATCAGGTGCACTCGCCTGTAAAGCTACACGTAGCGGTGATGAACGACCGCAAGATTCAATGGGAATATCAATGAATCTGTAAATACATACAATAAACAAATGGTTTCAGATAAATAAACAGAGAGCAAATATCACTAATGTTTAATTAAGCCATCAATGGCATTAAAGCCCCACCTACAACACAAGCACATGTATGGGAAAATACACTGTCTAGATAATTAATTATTAATTGAAATAAATCATACTTGCATTGTGTGCATAATATACTGGAATTTTGTTGCAAATCAGAAAATATCAATTAAATTGTCTAAAAATAAAATTAGTTTGGGGTATTAGAGGTAATAATTGGGCTACGAAAATTAAAGTGATTTTATTTTTAATAAAAATATTTAAGAAATAAACGAAAATAACATATTAGGAAATTATTAATATACAATTTAAAAGTTACAGTAGAACAATCAACATTATTATATATTTTAACTTTTTATCAAACAGTGTCTGTATTGCTTTAACGACTGCTTATTAAAGCAAAATCATGTTAACTCCGACATACATATATAGCTCACATATTCCATATTTTTCATTACAACCATACATAGTTACTTAGTCATTATAATTATATTGCTAAAACTGTCGTTTACACGAAACAAACGTGATTTCAATTGACAATACTTTTGAGTATACAAACGTCAACATAGTGCACTAATGTGGCACATTGAGATTAAAAAAGAAAGTGCCTAAAATGGTAGAATTTCTGATAAATAATTGTTCTTATTTTTATTTAATTAGCTACAGAAATAAATTTCATTACATGTTTATAAATTTATTGCTTGTACTTCAAAATATAATTAAACTAAACTTCATTAAGCTGAGAAAAAAATAGAAACATTTCAAGTAATTTTAAAAATAGTTACAAAAACATATAATATGACAATAGATTTGCGCTAATTTCAGTTCTAATGTTTTTCTGGAGTGGTTAATAATTTTTCGGGTCTCTGTGGTT